>VUJU01005635.1:0-13015 GCA_009835225.1 Aphis craccivora
CCCTTAAATAATAAATTTAAAAATGCAGCAACAGAATGGGGTAATACTAATGAAAGTAATGGTCGATTATTATACACTGAAAAATTACAAAACACCCACATACATTTTTCAGTTACTGAATCTGGATTAGTCATTAATTCAAATATCCCATACATGGGGGCAAGTCCAGATGGGAGAATTAACTGTGACTGATGTGGGAAAGGTTGTCTGGAAATAAAATGTCCCTACAGTGTAATTTTTAACCTTTAGTGAATATAAATTAAATAACAATCTACACAATGAAATAATATAAAAAAAAAACATGCAAATGGACCTTTACTTGAACATTTTACTACCGTTCAGTTCCAAATCATTATTAAAAATAGAATTAAAATAGATATAAAGTCTATTTCAGATTGTTATATAGGTTATGAATATGATAAAAAATTATGTATTTTTAAAGTTATAAATATTTTTAAAGATTCTATTAATGATAGATATGTATTTTTGGCTAAAAAATTTAATAAAATTTGTTGTTACTTTGAAAAACCTATTAATAGTTTAAAGTTAGGTATAGCATTAGTTGATGAATTATCAACTGCAGAAGATTATACTATAATTGATATAGAGTTTACAGAATTTTCTAAGTATTTGATATTATTTAATAATGATAATAATAATGTAGCATACTCTATTTTACATACTCTTGATGTTATATTTTAATTAATTAGTTGTGCCTATTATATTTATAATTATTAATTTTATGTATGAAAACAATTTATAAATAAATTGACCTACTTATTTATTTTATTTTATTATTTATTATTATTATTAATGCTGAGTTGTCGAGTTGATAGAATATGATAATTGTTAATATTTAATTAATATATGTATAGGTAACTAACCCTTATAAATTATTGTAATTTGCTATGATATTTATTATTATTTAATATATTTATTTATTGTTGTATTATTATAGTATTAAAATGGCAACTTATTCAGTAGTTCATTTTTCGATGATGACGCTGTAGAACCTGTACCTAGTATTTGGATTTCAAAGAATAGAACTTGTGCGTGGCCAAGAAATGGAGCTTTGATTAAAAAATATATACAACTAAAAACTATTTCTAATGAAATTGAATTTGATTATTGTCATAAAGCAAAAGTTCTTAAAACAAATATAAGTAAAAAAATATTGTTTAATAATAAATTTCTTTGCTATTCAATACATTACAATTTGATACCCTTTATATACTATAGAATCATTTGGAGAATTTGGCAGAAAAAGGGTGTACACAAAGTGATTATCAGATTATACTAGTGACTCAATGAAGTACAAGAGAAAAATAAAAGAAAAAAAAATAACCAGTCATATTCAGATTTTCCTGAGTATTCAGGTTATTATTTTTACTTGTTTAACTACTCGATTAAATAATAATATATCTGTTTATTTAAAATTTTTTTACCTATAACAATTATTATTTTACTTAGATTCTGATGATGATAAATCTAACAACAGTAATAAGTCTGATCATAAATTAATAAAATATGCAGATTGGTCTCCTTCTCCAAAAAAGTTTAAAAGTAAGTTTTTATTTTTATTGTGTTATTTTTAACATGTAATATATAAGTATATATTTTTTTAAAGCGCTTAAAAGTCAAAAAAACTATCTATAGTTGAATAGCTGTCTTATGATATATTGTCAAATGTGACAGATGACTACAAGAATGGTAAGTGATGATGTATTTGTTATTCACTAATAACTGTTAAAAATGATATATGTCAGGAAGGTTTAGAAGTATTAGATTTATAATCATGTTCTGTTTTTATAGTGCCAAAATCAAACTCTGATAAAGATAGTAATGTAGACATTGTAGAAAATAAATTAGTCTTCTGATGTTCATCTTGGTAAATATTTTTTATAATAATAAAGTTACTTTTTTATTTAAACCTCAATTACATTTCAACAAATGAAAAAAGTTTAGAAGTATGTATCAGAACACCTAAATTATAAGACGTATCTACAGAAGGTGTAACTAAAGTAACACATGGCAGTAGTACACCTGCAGGTAATGCTTTGTTTGATTCAAAAATATACTTTATATATTATATATTTACTAATTTCATACAGGCAAAGATTTTCCAAAAGAAACTTTATACATGTTGACATTTATTAAACATGAATTATGGCGTATAATAAATAATCAATGAGATATGGCTCAAAGACTTGATTTTATTGAGATACGTTTAAATAGTATGCCAACAAAAGATTCTTCTGTCAATAGTAAGATGTCCTCATCATTAAATGACATGACTTGTTGTCCATTGCCCATCGATAATATGACAGATCTTGATACATTTGAAAGTAATATTTTGGGAGATTGAGCATTCCGCACAAACTTAGTAAGAAACTATACAATCTTTAATTTAGTTATTAAATGATCGAAATATTAAGTTTTAATAAACTTTAATTCAACTTATGTAACCAAATAAATATAGTAATTGTAGCATTTACTAACCGAGGAAACAATAAATTAAAGTTCTGTGCTAAATAATATAGTAGTATTAAGGATACATTATTGCTATATTCCTACTTATGTATATATATTCTAAAAAAGCAACTAAATTACTAAGAATATTATAACAATAATCATCATATATGGTTATAGTAAAAGGACTTTGAAGAACATGGCCAAGTTTCTTTTATCTATACTGACCATTATTTGTTTATTCAGTTATAGACATTATAGTATGGAGGATGAGTTATATTTATATTGTAAATATTAGCTGTATCATTAGTAAGATGATTGTGATTGATCCTCGGTTTTTAAATTTGAAAATTTTGCCTTTATAGGGCTTATACATATAATATATAAAATAATTATTATAATATATTTACGCATTTTTTAGGTGAATGAATTATCTTATATTGGAGGAAAAAATGTTAAATCTATGGTAAAAAGGCTAATGGCTAAGTTATTAATTAAAGATGAGTTATTGAAAGACTTCTCATATTCTGGGAAGAAAGGAAAACAGACATTTTCAAATTTAGCCACTTGTTCAGTAATATTTGGTAAGATATATTATGATTATATAAGTATTTATACATATACAGATTGATTTTATTATGTAATTGGCAATGGTGTGGGAAATGCATCATTTTTAAGTAATGGTCTTTCAAAATTTATGGGTGGGTACACCATGATTATTAATTTAGTAAGATTTGTAAGATAATAGTGCAGTTAATAATAGGTACATATTCAAACTACATATAACTATTATAATACAAATACGATATTATCAAGTACATAAATATATTCATTTATTTTATTATGTGTTTTTTAAACTGGAAATAAAAATTAAATAATATATAAATAAAAGTTTGTATATTTGTATAAATATAATTAATAATTTTTAACTTAATTAAAATGTGTAATATATATACTGCACTGCTAATCAAAAGTGCCATAAATAACCAAATTATTAGTTTTGAGAAAAATGCAGTTTTGTATTTTTTATTTTATTATACCTTTACTATTTGTTAGTCTACTTGATTCATTGATAAAACAAATCTACCATTATAGTTTTTTTGACGAGGAATGCAATGAAATTATTATTTAAAAGTATTATTTGCTTATTGTTTGAATAAAAGTTACTTTTATGTTATTACTTAGCAATTTAAGCTGTTAATACTTTTATACATTTTATACATTAAGGATAAACACCATAAGTAAATTTTATAACTTTAATAATTTTATCTTAATATTATATTGATAAGATAAAACAAACACAATAAAATCATAAACTTTCCAAATAATATTGAAGATAGCAATTTGGAAACTATTAAATAATTATAAATATATTAAGTATAATATAATATTACCGTTACTTCAGAAAAATAGTCGAAATTTTAGATAATAACGCTGTAACTCAGGTAGAACATGGAAATGTTATGCAAAAACACCATATGTATTATCATATTTACCGTGTTTATACTTAGTAAATATTAGATGCGGCTTTTTTACTTAATACTTCTAATTTTTTTTGTTACCTACGGCGTTTTTAAATCAAATAATTGATTTAATTGCCTATTTAAAGTAATTTAAGGGGTATTTTATCTACATTTATAGTATAAAACTGATAAACCTATCAGATGCAGTATCTAACTCATTTTTTAATTTTTTTGAGTTATGGCACTTTTGCTTAACAGGGCAGTATATATCTTATTAAATCAAAAAAGTTATTATAACTTATAGCTAAGATATAAGAAAATAACTATACAATAACATTCATACAAACTAACATTTTAGTGTTGTAAATGCCATGTAATAACAGGTTGTATAAATCCATATAAATATAGTATCAGGATTGGATAATTTCATAAAAAATCTTAGCTCCTAATCTCTAAAAATAAAATACTGTGTATGTTGTAGTTGTTTAGGTACTATTTATAATGAATATACTTTAATATATACTTAGTATAGATTTTTAAAACTTTTTCTTATTTAATTTTTAGATGCCATCAAAACTCAAGAAAAGTTTAAACACAGTACTCAAAATGAAATGGAAGAAATAATTAAGTATGTACTTGCTCAAGCTCCATTTAACCTGAAGAGGCAAATTGAAAAAAAAAACTAAATTAATTACTTCATTTTTATTGTATAATATTAATAAGAATAAAATGTTTAATTATTATTAATATCAGTTGTTTATTTTATATTTATTTAACATTTGTTTTCCTGGTATTCAATGTAAGTTAAGTTTGATGGTACATTTATTAATCATTGCAAAATCACAAATAAATATAAATTTATTAGTAATAGTTTATATTTATTAAGTATTAATTTTTTTTTATTTTGATTAATAATTATCCAAAGGGTTTAATCAATATTTAATAGGAATTAGATAATATATAAAAATGTATTATTCATGCGAAAATCTTAAAATTTATTGATTATTTAATATTTTTTATAAAATATTTATTAAACTTTGTATAAACATATCATTGCTATGTGGGTTAGTACGTCCAGAACTAAATAAGTAACAAATACTATAGTAACAATACCATAAGTTATAATTATTATAATTTAAATGCATTTTTAAGTTTTAATTTTTATTTTTACCTATGTTCTCAAAAATAATTTATAAAAAGAGGTTTTAGATCATTATTTTGTAATATGAACTGAAACAATGAAACATTGTTTATATAAATAAAAAAAAAACTTGCAAACGAACTTACAAATTATATTTAATTGTATAGTTCATATATAAACTATAACTGTAGCATCTATAATAATTATAAAACAAATTCAAAAAGTAACTATTTATTAACACATGATATTAACATATAATTATTAATTATAGGTAACATAAATATTAAATTTAAAATGAATAATATTATAATTTACTTTTGTCTTTAAGACAATAACATCTGGTTCATTAATGATGAAGACTTTTTTACTATTTTCATTATTTCTTTAAAATCTATAGTATCTAATATATCTATACTCTATAGACTATAATATGAATGCTTCAAGATGGTTTTGATTTAAACAAGACAATACAAATACAATGTACGGTGGGTTATTATACCGGCCCAATTAATGTATAATATATTAAAATATGATACCGGCCCACTGTGCAAATGCACAGTAGCACAGTGGCCTAGTCCGTCCCTACGTCAATGATGTCTAATAAAAGGACTAAAAAGCATATTGCCTGTGATATATTTAATTTATAAAATCACGCATAATATGATTTAAATATCTACCAAAATAGTAAGTCTCATACATAGTTTATGAAGTATTTCTTGAAAAAAATGTTAAGCTAATTAATGATATGAAAATTATGATTTTGCACGGCCGCCGACCGAATATTATAATTTTACAGTCACGGTTTATATTGACGTATTCTTAAAATTAGTTGTAACCACTTACCATATAAGTATTAATAAATTGTTAATTTTATTACATAATTATAATATTATTAAGATACTCGGCAATGATAAACCCCAAATCAAATATAATAATAGGTATATACAGGGTGGAACAGATAGAACTGACATTTAGATTAACTTTTGTTCTCATTAATATTTTAAAATTTTTTTTTTGTTTATTATTGAGACACTTGCGCTACACGTACAATATAAAAAAATTATTTTTATTTTTTAATCGTAAAAATAAAAAAATTTAAATTTGATCAAATTTTTATTGAAAAAATTCAAAATAGCCAATTTGTAAATTTAATTAAAAGAAAAATTTTGATGGTAAAAATATTTATCTAAATCAGTTATTTTATTTTTTAGAATTTTTTAAAACATCAGTATTTTTTTGCATAAATTAATTTGGAGCGTTATAACTTATTTCAAAATATTGTTTTTGGAAATTTCCTGAAATGAGTGTATTTCTTAAATTATTTATTTATTATATAATTTTCACAATTTTTGTTGTACGTTTAATATGCATAATTTTTTTATTTTTTTTTTTATCAGTTCTATCTGATACACCCTGTATAGTAATAATATAAAGGTATAATATAGTACCTACAAATATCTTAAGATAAGTATACAAGAGTAAAGTTTAAATGTGTATTTTCCCTCCACTCAATAATAAGGCACCACAATATTGTTTTAATAAATTATAAAACAGGGTGTATGGCATAATTATAATATCGCGTATACGATCCTACAGTTTCATATTTTATTTTCGAACAATTCATCTGTTGATGATATTTCAATGCCGTTGGTGGGTCAGTAGAATAACTCATCGGAAATCCACAGTTGAGTGTTGACACACCCGCAAAATAATATAGTCTACAGGTACAGAGGTTCTCGTTAATCTTTCACTTTTTTTTTCGTAAAATATTATGTTGGCTTGCCGTTTTGGTTTGTTTTGTAAAGCCGCCCCACCGATTTCATGAAGGCGAGGAACGGAAACGGTGGCCCTGCCGAACGGTAACGAATGCACCAAAAAGCAACAAAACAACAACAGCTGGCTTAATGTCGTTAGTGTAGTGAACGTTTTTCGACATTCCAAAACCCCGCAGTACCCCACTCGTCATCACGCCCTCCCACAGACCGATTGTTCGTTCGGCGGAGAAACAGTGGTATCACCCTCGCCGCCAAAAAATACAGACAAACCGGTTTCTGGATTATCTAGAATATTCTATACACCACGTCACAACCGTCGTACGGCTCTGCACGCACTGGTCTGCTTGCAGCGCTCGCACATTTGTTTCGCGGACGCTGACTGTAGCCTTTGTCCGTCGTCGGTACTCATTTCCTGTGTGCTCGTTATATCCGGCTCTGCTCTCCGTTATCGCCCATCGAACGGTAATAATTATTACATAGAATATTTTTTGCATTTAAACAACAATATTTGCATACTTGAATTTTTAATTGTTATCGTTTTAGTCGAACGACAGCTGTCTTCTTTTGTACGCGCCCTCACTCACACGTGCGTATTTCTTTACTGCAGAAGAGTGCCGCCATCATGTCCGCTAATCCGAATACTGTTGTTCCCGTGGACGGTCTCAACGACCGTATCTCACAGCCGCCAAAGGACGACGCCGCCGCTGCTTTTACTGAACGACGTTATTGAACGGTGTAGGCGTGTAGCCTGTGCCTCGTCGCCGTCGAACGTCGACAGTGTGGTGTCGTCTGAAAATGGCGACCACGTCTCTGCCGCCGCTAGCAGCATCGCGCCGTCATCAATGGACGAAACCGTTCCGGTGGATGTACCGGACGTGAAAATCGCAGGCCCAAGCAGCTCTAGGTAATAAAATATTTAATATCAATATTATGGCAGATGATAATCATAATAATAATAATAATAATAATAATAATAACATTTGTAGGTAATCAATTATCATTTTTGACGTGTACCGTTAATTATAATTATTATTAATATTATTATTATTATTTTTATTATTAATATTAGTATTATTATTATTATTATTATTATTATTATTAATATTAGTATTATTATTATTATTATTATTATTATCTCGAGTTAATTAACACGTGCTTGGCAACGTTTACACCGTACATATTATATTCTTACCATAGAAAATATTCATCATATCATATTATTCATAAAAACTACAAACATTTGACTTATTTTGTTTTCAAGCATTAACTTTTGCAATTTTTTTTACATTTATAGTTACTCGTTTATTGGGTAAGAAATAAATTATAAATGTTAGTTAAACTGCATTAACGTTTTGGCCTAATGTCACACATAAGATGTTGTTTACTGGGACATTTATAATGTATACATACATTTATAATTTTAAAATTTTCATAATATATACCAAAGTCAAATTTCAAATTGTTATTAATTATGAATTAATTTGTTATTTTAATATTCTTACATTACGAGTTATCATTATAAACAATGTAACCATTGTTAGCTTTATATATGGTGGCATGATTTATGCTCTTCGGTAATGTTGTATAGGTAGTCGGCTATCAAGTTCTTTTATATATCTGGTAGCATCACTGTAGAAATTGGTTATAAAATAAAGATAAGTTTATATAAAACGAGTATTGATCAACATAGTAATATATTGATTATAATCTTCTGAGTATTATCATCTATATTTAGTAGACTTAATTTGTCTTTGTCAAATACTACTTAACATAACAAATCTTTATGTGTTTAAAGTCGTTGTGTTTTATTTTTATTGACTTATTAATATTTTCAGTACAATGCATATACAGGGTGTAACAGATAGAACTGACTTTTAGAATAACTTTAGTTGTTATTAATATTTTTAAACTTTTTTTTTTTGTTTATTATTAGAGACACTTGGGCTACACATACAATATAAAAAAAAAATTTATTTTTTAATAGTAAAAATAAAAAAATTTAAATTTGATTAAATTCTTATTGGAAAAATTCAAAATAGCCAATTTGTAAATTTAATTAAAAGAAAAATTTTGATGGTAAAAATATTTATCTAAATCAATTAGTTTATTTTTAGAATTTTTTAAAATATCAATATTTTTTTGCATAAATTAATTTGGAGAGTTATAACTTCTTTCAAAATATTATTTTTGAAAATTTCCTGAAATGAGTATATTTCTTAAATTATTTATTTATTATATAATTTTCACAATTTTTGTTGTACATTTAATTAGCATCATTTTTTTTTTTTTTTTAGTCAGTTGTATCTGATATACCCTGTGTCCCTGTATATAACATAAAGAATGTACTGATGTTCAATAATGTTTGCTAAATAGTAATTTATGTAGGGTACCGTCCATAAAGTAACTCAATAGCAATGATTTATAATGTGTATCAAATTCAAATATGCACCTCACACATTAGTTAATAAATTGGTAAATATTTTAATGTATACTGCATAGCAACAGTATTCTTATGCTGAGTCCATATAGAGATCAAAATTAAAACAAAACAGTATTTATAATTTTTAAAACAATTTAGGTACCTATAGTTTTTACCAAATAAGATTGTACTGGGCAGCATATAAGAATTGGTTGAAACTCTCGAAAACGGCGATAACCAATGATTGTAACAATTGTAACATTTTATCAATAATTTATAGAACAGCAGATTAATGAGTAATGGTTTTTTCATCCCGACATCTATTATACTAATATATACGTTTTACACCATTGTATTTATTAATATTTTATTTTTTAAGATTAGATTGATTAATTTCAATCGTCAACTTATTAGATAAATAAATTTCAATAAATAAACTCATTATTTTATATTCATAGGATGTATTTATTGCTATATGTATGGCGGGGCAATAACAAGCCTCTAAGGAGGAGCTATAAAGTTTTTACTTGTCCCGGGTTATTAGTAATACTACCACAAACTTTGTGTAATTTCAAAATTGAAATGTGTAGGTACTACAAAATTCAAGTAGATAGCAAACAATGTATTTTTTTCTATTTTATTACTATTCGTTTTGTATGTTGTATACTTGTATCAGTTCATAGACATATATTAAATTTTCATTTCAACTATTAAATTATCGTTTATGAGTCAAACAATAATTTATAAATTAAAAAAAAATGACATTATTAATGCACATAGAGATTGAGAAAGATTAATGAAAAATATAGCAAAGAAAAGTGTGATAAAACAATATACCTATAAATAAAGATTAAAAATTTAAATATTATTCTGAATTGATTTATTCTTCACCAAAGTGGTACAGTGTTATTCATAGTAGGTATTTGTCAAAAACTAAGGTTTAACCTAAGTTTATAAAAACCTGGTTTAATTCTTAGACCTTGGTTGACCTCGGGTTTATTAATGTATTATTCATAGTCAACATAGTCAATGGGCTAGGACAAGTTTCTGAAAACTGTGGATTTTCTTAGTTTTATTATAAATAGCCCTCCTCCTAATTTCCATATTATTTTTACTAATTGTTGCCAATCTAAAGAAAAAATAAGATATTATTATTGATATAATAATTTTAGATTCTGAACGAAGTGATCAAATTCATTGATTTTATAATGATGCGAGTTTTCTTTTAATGTTTGTGTACAGCATAATTTGTTGGTATAATGCTTCAATTTTAAACTTTGGGGTTGGTTTCCAATGGCAAAGTGAATATCTTTGGTGCACAATAGAGGTCAAAAGTAAGAATTTTCCAACAGTTTTCAAAAATATCGGAAAAAACCAAAAAAAAAAGTGATGGAAAAATGGAAATTTTAAGCAAAATCAGTTTTCAACTATAAATCGATTTTTTTATATGGTTGTAAACTTGTAACTCAAAAACTAATCACTTGAAACTTGTAAATACTTGAAAAAGTTGAAACTTTTACTAAGTGTTATCTATATACAGTTAAATTTTCAAAATAATTTGTCTTTTTTGTGTCATTTATAAAGAACTAAAATTTTTGATTTTTCTTGAGTTATTTTTTTTTCTTTTAAAGTATCGATAAAAATTTTAAAAAAAAGTTATTTCAAAATTACAAGGTTTCTTATAAGTTGTTCGTATTTTAGTAAAAAAATTAAAAATCATTATTCACAATTTAGTTTTAAATCTAAGTGTTTAAAGTTAAAATTTTGACATGAATATTTGCAAATTGTTTTGTAGTTAAAATTTATAAAAAAATGCTGTATAAGTAGCTAAGAGTTGAAAATTGTATACTAAATTTTCCATAAGTTTGGCCTACAATAATTATAATTTAAAGAGAACTTACATTTTGGGGTATTCAAGACATTAAAATATAAACCACATTTTTCACCACCCACTAGAAAATATATTCTAGGCTGACAAATCATCTCCGTTCAAAATTCTTTTTTGTATAAAATGATACCTAACATTGGATTCAAATTTAATACATCTATTACAGTAGATAATACAATATTATAAACCTATTGGCTACTCTGCAGCAGAGTGTTGTTCACTTGACCACTCTTTTTTAAAAATGCTAGTGCTCTAATGCTCTATAAATGACTCACACATCGACAACATCATGTAAATACCTATTGTCGTCTTGAACCTTAAGTTATAATAATATAGGTAGGTACCTACTTCAATTAGTTTTAAATTCACAAATGAACTATATTACTATAAAACATAATCAATGATTACGTTTTGTCCACTATCTAAATAACAATGTGCAATAGCCAATAAAAATTGTTAACCCTGCAAAACTGGTTTTCCACAACTGTTAACTGCTCTAGGTAAAGAGTCCCAAATTTTGTGTACGATATGTAAGCATTCTGCTTTCAAAAATCGATACTTTTTGTGAAATTCATTATTATTAAGTTTGTTGTAAGGATTTTTACGAATCTTATATATTTTCCGCTGTCTAATAAAATGAATATTTCTTAAATTTCTTACGTGTCCAACATTTTGTACATTACCGATATTCATTTTTCCTAAATATAAAATTCACGTTTTTAGAACACGAATGGATTAAATTAAATGATTATAAGACAACAGTAATTTTTATAATAAACCAGCTTTAAACTTAGTATTTACCTAGGTTATAAATCAGAGGTTTATCGTTAAACTTAGTCTATTGTTTAAGTAAAGTTTATCGTCTATGAATAACTAAAAGAATAAACTATTGTTAAACTACTATTTAACCATTGTTAAACCATGTTCAATTTGACTATGAATAACACTGGTAGTGTTTACATTTTATTATTTGATCAACATATAAATTAATAAGATTAAAAAAAATATGAAATTTGTTTTTTATAGTTTTAAGGAATATAAATTTTCCATAGTGGCTGATTCTTATATATTTGAATACATAATAACTAGCGCTTGGAAGTTGATGCATTTTGCATTTTTTGTTGGAGCTTTTTAGACGATGCTCTCCTGACCACAAATTTGTTTCATTAGCATGGGAACCTGCATAACTAATTTTTATTTTGCATTTTATTGTGTTTATTACTTCTTAAGTAATTTTTGACATTTTTAGTAATTTTTACTGATTTTTTACTAGCTCACTTCTTATTGTTTCTTGTGGACTATTATGCCAATAACTTAAAACTTGGAAATTACCACAAACAAATATTTGTAATATTTTTATTTCCCTATTTTAAGGACATTTTTATTTCATATTTTGAGTAATTCGAAGCATCGATATATTTATATAGAATTTTATAGTAAAGTAGAGTAAAATATTTTTTTTTTTTTTTTTATTTTTACAAGAAATATACAATCTATACAATTAAGCACAATAAGTATATGTGAGATTAGGGTAATAAAAATTATAGGGTTACGTGAATAAGAAGCCACCCATTGGTAGCACTTAGCTTGTTTGTTATGTGATTACTTAACTTATTAGGATTAAATTAAATGATCCCTACACCATTTCCTTTTAAGCCTACGACGGGGATTTCCAGGGAGTGACGGGATATGTAAGCTTTTTATTAGAGGATTTTCATGATTTTCTAATTTATTATAAAAACGTTTATAGAAAACAGCAGCTTCTTCTTCTACTGTTTTTATATCTAGGTCTTTGTGGAGAGTCATGTTAGAGACGAAGGGTGGGGCATTTGTGATTTTACGAAGGGTAATATTTTGGAA
>VUJU01005636.1:0-13014 GCA_009835225.1 Aphis craccivora
GTAAAAATATTTTGAAATTTAAATCACGTAGAAAAAACGAGAATCTTAATAACTGGTAAAATTTTCAAGTATCTACGACTTATACTTTTTGAATAATAACAAATATTTAAAATCATTTGGGATAAATCGTTATTTTTACGCTATTTCGTAAAAATTTAAAATTTAAATTCACTTAAAACTTTTCCTATAATTATGCTACGAGTTTTTTTTATAGCTACTTGAAGGAAAGCTTATGAAAAACTTATTGTTGTAATTTTAATCCTTAGTTGTAAACACAAAAAATGTTATGATTTTTCAATAAATTTTCGCGTTTTCGACAGATTTCGTAAAAATTTGAACTATAAACACTTATAAAAAAAAAATTGTGACTAACGATTTTTAATTTTTTTTAGCTACAATAAACAAAACTCATGAGGAACCTTGTATTAAATTTTCAAAATTTTTTGGTCATCCAAATATTTTTTATCGACACTTTAAAAAAAATTTCTCAAAAAAATCGAAAATTTCAGTTGTCTATAAATAACTCAAAAAAAGTCAAAAATTTTTAACTATATATAGATAACATTGACATTAATATTTTGTGAAAATTTCAAGTATTTACAGTGATTAGTTTTTGAATTATAATACAACCATAAAAAAAAATCGATTTGGTCGAAAATGGTTTTGCGTACAAATCCCCGTTTTTCCGTCATTTTTTTTTTGTTTTTCTCGATTTTTTTGAAAACTGTTTGAAAATTTTAACTCTTTTGATCTCTATAATGCACCAAGGATATTCACTTTTACATGGGAAACCACCCCCAAAGTTTGAAATTGGAGCATTATATTTCGACTAGTTATACTGTTCACAGACACAAAAAAAAAAACACACATCATTGTAAAATCAATACATTTATCACTTCGTTCAGAATCTAAAAGGTAGAACATTTAAATGTCTATAAATAGTTCAAAATAAGTCAAAATTGTTTAAATTAATAAAATGTCAAAAGTAACCAAAACATGTCTAGAACTATTCTAATTTTATAATGTTATATAATTTAATGATATTTTGTAAGCATTACATTTACGGTTAATCATTTTTGAATTTGAAACAAAATAACAAAATCGATTTAGTCAAGTATTGGTGTTGCGTACATAAATATATCAGTTTATGAGTGATTTTTTTTGTTTTGTAGTTTTATCTGATTGTTACCTATTAATTATTTAATATACCGCTCATAATTTAATATTGTCCCATGTCTCATAAATTATAAATAATAAATGTACCTATTTTATGTTTTTCTTAATTATTATTATAACCAGATAATATCAATTGTGTCGAAGAAGATAATATGACTAATAAAATTGTACCTATAAATGACTTCATTAATGGTCTGCAAATAAGTGTAAGCATAATAGTGTATTTTTTTTCGTCTCCCTTGTTTAGTAATCGCGCATTAAATGTTTAGAAATCAATATTGCAATATAAAAAATAAAAAATAAATATAATTGCCTGGGGTGTAATTGTCGCAGTATCGTCGATCTCTTCGCCGTTTGGTTTCACGTTCATATAATGCCCTTGTGAAAAGTGCCTTGGTCGGGACATCAACGTCTCGTAGCCTGGTCGTTTTTTACCTGCAGTGCCATTGGAAGTAACCGCCGCCGCAGTGATCGGTACGACGGAAAACTGATCGCTTTCGCTGTCTCCTGTTTGGTAATTATTGGATTTCTCATGGCGCATCAATTCTTTTAACTCTTGAAATCTGTCTTTGGCCGTTAGGCGCATGGCAATTACGGGTATTTTAGTTAAGGGATGATAACCTAAACGAAATAAATTTGCTTTTCTCGTCAATTGATCGTCCATGATAGCCCTCGTTGTAGTGGTCAGCCTAGCGATTTTTTCAAACGGTCTAAGTTGTCTGTAAATATGAAATCTGTAAATTTATAATAAATTAAAACGAATAATTGAAATAGTTGTTATGTGAAAATATAATGCATTTAATGAACTAAAAATTCATGAAATGTGCATGATATTATATAGGCACTTACAATTCCAAAACTATGGAGCTATGAAATATAAATTTGATTTAAAAAAAATGTGAGTACTCTATTTAGGTATTAAAAAGTATATTTTTGGCTTGAAAAGAACAAATAAATAATAAGTGAACATGTTTACAATATTATATACATTATACATAATATAATGTTTATTATAAAAACTATAAATAGATAAACTTTATAAAATAATAGATAGTTTTTGAAAGAATTTAATACGTAAAATAAACTTTATATGATTTAATATCATACTGCTTTTATTATATTTGTATAGTATGCCAAATCAAAAAGCTTTTAAACGATATGTAATAATAAAACATAAAAAAGGGAGTTAGGTAATATATCTGGTAGGTATATGAATTTCAATGCAAAATAAAATTTCGTATTTAAAATAGAAGTCAAATAATATTTATTGAGCCCAGATAACAATAATAATTTGTAGATGAAATAAATTAATTTCGTTAAAAATTATCTAGATACAGATTATGTGATAATTTTTACTTTTATCTATTATTATTATTTATCTATTTCGTATGCAAGGCCTTATTTTAATTGTCAAACAATGATTTATTTCTGAGTACCTTCTTTTTTACTTCAATTCAAACTGAACATGGAGATACTGTAAGTCTGATTAGTTTTTTTTAATTATTACTAATTGGTAACTTATAATGAATGCGCTACCAATAAATAAATTATTTTATAAAGCGTCGGTAATTTATATAATTAAAAATAACCTTACTTTTAAAACTGAACACGGACATAATACTATACAAATATCTAATATTATACAACATTATATTAACCTAACCCACGTAGTTAAAATTAAAAAGAAGTGTCCATATTACTTGCATATCTCAGATTTTCAGCGAGTGGATGATGGTTTTTCTTTTGTTTTATTCCTTAGATAACTTATAGGTACGAAGATATGAAGAAAGAAAGAAAAAAGCTATGTTTCGGAACTCTAAAATCAATGCGTTGTAGAAGAGAGAAGAATCAGTTATACCATGGTAAAACTTCTGTGCACACAGAAAATATTATTTATGAATAATACTTAACAAGTCGATGATTGACAAACAATTTAAGCACGTGAAGCACCTTAATTGTAAGGACAGTTTTTAATATATTTTTAATATTAATTATAACTAATAAACCCTAATTTAATGTTTTTAAAGTTATGAATTTATAAATGTGTTTAAGAATGATTAATTATAGTTTTAGTACTAAATATTAGTTAGATAAAATAGAAAGATTACGGTTTTTAAAAATAAAAAGATTAAAATGTAGTGAACGCAGGGTGAAACTCTCCACAGTTTTTTTAAATATAAATATCATAAAATACTGGAGTATAACAAACCAAAATTCAAAATAAGTTTATTGAACTGTACACTAAAATATGATCTATTAATAATTCAACGAGATCATTAAATGAGAACATTTTTTTTTCTTATCTTAATTAAATGTTAGTTTTTAATAAATAGCAATTATATTTTGTATAAGTAATATTTTGATAAATTGGTACTCAATTTTTTTTAAATTATTCTGATACTTAAAATAATATGCACTCCGCACACTGTTGGACATAGTTTGAATAATACTATGTCATTTATTTTATTAATATATTACCTATCTGGTATGGTTCTTTCAAACATCATTGATTTTTGTTTGTTAATATATCTTGACTTGATGTAATCTTCCCATGTATTAAATGCAAACGGATCGATATTCAACGGTAAATTGTTAGCTGACTGTGAAAATTGATTTTGCCGCTGATATGTACGCCACATTAAACGCAATTCTAAGCAGCTGGGTTCGTCCAAAAAGTCTTCAGGCTGAGAAATAATTTTTACCTCATTAATTCCGTCTTGTCCAATTTTCGCCTCAGGTTTTCGACGATCTATGACTGTTACTTTGGGACCATACATTTTGACTCTAGGATGAGTAGTACAATCAGAATACTTATTGAGTATTAATATGAATGAGATGTATAATACGACGCTGATTTTCCTCAGGTCCATCTATAACATTAAAACAAATATTTAATTTCTAAGTATAATGTTATTACAACCTCTAAACTTCGTAATATTATAAATAAATGAGTTCAAGTGTTTAAAAGAAGCATATGGATCAACCAAATAAATCAACAAAACATATTTTTTTCTTTTTTAATTATTATTAAAAAGGTTTAACTTCGTTGATAATACAATATATTATGAATAAATAATTGTTTATAATCTATTATACTGATATTAAAGTGAGTAACTAAATTCTCCAAATAAGAGATTAAAGGAACTTAATGAATGCAACAGGTCTAAGCTTAAATCAATTTGTCAAACAATGTGACTGTTTATTTTCGTTAGAAAAATTTATTGAATTTAATTTTTCATTATAAATCCAACAATATATTTTTAATTATAAGTGATAGGCTTAATGATAGTCTTATAATGACTATAATTAATACTGTAAGTATTAGATACCTACTGAAAGTAGTTATATACCTAATACATATTGTATTGAATTATTTTCAAATAAAATGAATGTGACTGTAAGTAATGTGTTTATACCGAATCAAAGTATAATTCAAAAATATAAAGTAATATACCTTATATATAGTCGTTTTAAAGAACCACCTAACGACTGATTCTTATAGGTAATAAATAATAATAAAGTGTTATAACTATAGTTAACTATAGTTTGATTATTTTAACTATAATGTATAATGATAGAACGATAATTATTCTGTGAGTAAAGTGAGTAATATACAATTGGCTTACAATATCGTGATTAAGTATTCTTGAATTTTTCTGTGAACGCATATTCTGTTATATAAAGGTGATGATTTTCAAATATATAATTTTAACCTTTTAAAAATATTTCATAAAACATTATATACTATCATTAAATACTTAAATACATAACAAAATTAAATTAATTTTTGATAAAAATATCCTATGACTTAGTTCTCGAAATGTGGGAGAGTGATACACATAGAATGCAACACATCTAGTATTTTATTTTAACTAAAACAGGACAAACTATTGCTCAAAATAATTTTTCTAAAAATATAGTTTTAAATCACCATCAATATTATAACACATTTTAAAATTTTTAATATAAAAATTATTTTTGATCACATTTATATTTGCACTTAGCGTAATAATGCATAGATTCCCATAATAAATTATTGTACTTTTGTACATGTCTATGAAGTAATGTTAACATAGGTCCGTTCTAGACAACTCACAACATAGGTAACTAGTTAATATCATGTCTGTGTTAGTAAGAATATAACTTATATAGGTACCTATAAATGTCTAGACATCAGACATACCTATCACGTAAAATGCATATGATTAATACAAATTATTATGAGATTGTAATGTAGGATTTGAAAAAAATATGTTATTTCTTATAGGTATTCCTAATGTATAAATAATAAAAACTTTTACCTGAGTACTGACTTAAGGCCTAAGTTGTTCATAAAACATTGTACAATAACTTATTACTAAATGTCTTATTATGAGTTTAAATAAAGCCATTGAACTCAACTGTATTTTTTAAATAATATTATTAAGTTTATTCGTTTTATTTTTATTAATAATATGTATAACATGTTAATAATATAAATATGTAATTATATTATCAAAATAAAATTGCAATAATATGAATTTAAATTATACTTTATCAAAGTTGTCAAAGCAAAATTAAAATCAATTAGAAAATAAATAAATAACTAAAAATATAAACTAAATGATCAAATAAATATAATTTTGTTAGAATAGAACATATTTGTGAACGTATACGTTCAATTTAACATAATATGTTAAATTTGTTCAAAAGTGGTTTATTTTTATTTTTTATAAATCTGGACGAATCTGTCAATAAACACGTAGAATAATTAGTAGTAGTTGCTATCGATTCGAAAAATAATTTGTTTCGTTCGAAAAATGTTAATACTGTTACGAAAAAGCCGACTTAATAATTAACAGAATTGCAATTTTAAATGTATTTTAATTAAATTAGGTACCAGCAAAATCAAATTATTCATCGATATATTGTGATTTGTTTGTGTATAAAATAGTTTATTAAAACAAAAAATGTACCTATCTTTGAACGGAGATATGATTACCAGGAAAATCACTATTAAGTACGTTTATGAAATAATTTAATAATCTATCATGACGTGCATCCGGATTTTTTTATTTTGGACACTGTTAAACATTGTAATAATATCGTTTTATAAGTCATGACTTTCCAAGCTCCGTTTACGTACTGATGCCGGCCCGAAACTGTATCGAGTACGGTTTATAAGCAGAATAATATTACTTATTAGGTATATTAACAGGACGTAACGATACGACCGTTCGACCGACACGATCACTCTCTTACATTCGAGTGTAACCATTACATACCAACTTAAACCATTGCAGTAAATCATACATTATATCATTCATTATAGTATTGTTTATTCCACCGACACCCACGTCAATAAGTAATATTGCACTTGTAATACAAGGTGTCCCAAAAATTACACGTTCGAATATAAATTATATTAATAATTGTAAAATACAATTCGAAATGTTTTTTTTTTTTTTTGTAATTGGTGATAAATAATAATAAAGTAACTAATAAAATTAATAATCTTGATCAAATTATTGTTTATTAAAAGGGAATCTCGTGGGGTAATCGACTTTATTTTTTATCTACTCTCGAGATCCGGGTATCGCAGTGCTAAAAATGTTGAGAAACGATGAACTACGGTGATCAAAAATAAAACCCAAAAAAATCGTTTTTATTTTGACTTAGTTGTAAAAAATAAAAGAAATGTGAAAATATTGTTAAATAATTTATATAAATTAAGATATTTTAGAGATCACGAAGGGTGACATTTGTACGGGATCGTAATATTATTACATTGTGTAATACGAAGTGTTTCATCTTTATAGCTGACAAAATTGTACATCTGTTACTTTGACAATCTTTCCATGTTAATTGTTAACTATAACTTTGTTTTTTATTTAAAAATATTGTTTTGCATTTATTTTGTGTTCAGGTAGTACTTGCATTTTGTATATATTTATTTCAAGACAGATAAGATGACACGATGCTAAAATAAATGCGTGGCCCACCTTAGTAGATACTAGATACTGCATTGATTTGTGTAATCTAATTAAATAATTAATGTGTCATTAGTTTAATTAAAGATTTTATAAAACATTTTCTACTACCTAATTAAAAACTCTTGAAAAATAATTAATACAAATTTAAAGCTCAGGCCTATAATTTAAAATGAAAATGTAATACGTTTACGTATAAACTTGGGCTTAGACTTTCAAAATAAATTTATTAACTTACATAATTTATTACAGTATTAGTTTATAAAATAAATAAAAATAAGTTGACTGGTGTTCAAAAATATAAATAATCTATAGACAATAAATAGTCTATTACAATATTACGATATATGTTTGTACCTTTTTCAGAATATATTTTATGATGCTGCTTAGTTTTTTTTTTTTAATATTAACAATGCGTTAACATATTTTATCAAGAATAACATTTATCGCACAATAAGACTTAGATGGAATAATTAGTAATTGAATTGAATAATTATTATGAAATTTCACTCTCAAAAGTTAGATAAGGCATGACGTGATTAAAGTGCATTCGTAATAATTATTTTATTATTAAATAAGATAATATAATAAGAGCCTGATGATTATGGGATACGAGAGATATTGATGTATCTAAATAGCCTATTATTAACCCTCTAATTTTGTTATCGAATAAACATAATTTATATAATTTAGTTGTTTATATAAATATATTTTATTTTTACTTATATTGTACTGTAGTTATATTTGATTCGTACCTAATGACATCCTGATTTTTTTTGATTTATTTCCTAAACCAATAACTGGATAACTATAAAATAATTAGTAGTAAAATCAGAGAAATTATTTTAAGTGTTATATTATTTCTAAAAAAATTTCACATTTCTAAAACAATACTTATACATTTAAAAAAAATAAAAATAACTAATTACCTAACTAAAAAATAGCCAGTTAGTTAACTGTGATATATGTATATGATAACATGCTATAATAAATATTCTAGGTGTATAAAAATAACTGTTTTTTAATGTTATTTTAATTTTGCACTAAAAGCTATTAAAGTAAGTCCAGTGTGGTATAAAGTAATTTAAAATAAAAACTACATATATATTTGTTTCATGATTCGATTTCAAAGAATACAATAATAAGTTCTTAGACTGTTATTGTACTACAAAAAAATGCGTTTTGAGAAAATAATAAAAAAGAAAAATATAGTTTTAAAATAAAGGTTTATGTGGAGTTATATTATTTATGAATACTGCCACGACCGTCTGGTAACTGCTTATTATAAACAACTCTATAGCTCTTTATTGATATCGAAAAATACTACTGATTTTCGTTTATAAATAATAAATATAAAATACAAATTCGCGAAGGTTACTCCTCACTCATCTACAGGAATATCGCTGACTTTTCACTCAAGGTCCTGTTGGAGATCACATTTAATAATATAGAAATCACAGTGAGTGGGGAAATAATTTTAAAAGTACTCACAGTATTTTTCGAGTTTCACTATATGATATTTCCAAGTTAATCAAAATATCTCCTTGACATTAATTTATAATAAACTAGAGTAACCATCAACGTTTTATTATTATCTATAATAGTATTTGTGATTATCACTTATGAAAGATAGGGAGTAGATATATAAGTATTATTATTTATTAGCGGGTATTCTGGTTGTATTTTATTGTGAAGAGACTTATGCGCACATTCTCTATTCATAAGATATGTACTCAAATAAGTCCGTTACAAAATAATTTTTTTTTTTTTTAAACAACTAATTTTTTGCTATGAGCGAAACCGACAACATAAAAATATGTTATAAGCAATTTTTTAAATAACAAAAATAATTACTTCCGTTAAGTACTTTATTTATTATAACTAATTTTTCATTATAATATTATCATTTTAAGTAACTAGATGACCTCATTTTTGATGTCCGACACTATGAAAACGTCGACTCGGATCGAGGTAAGTAGAGCTGTGCATTTCTTTCTATTTTTCAATGATATGTTTGTGTAATTTACCTATTATATTATATAACGATATACACTAGACTATGTCTTTGTTGTTGATGATTTAATAAATCAAAAGTTTAATTATAGTATTGATTCCATGGATAGGCTGATCTCCTATTAGTTAACTTAACTTTTAACTTTTATTAACTTAATTCTTGAATGTTTATAAAACAAAAAATGTGTTTTTTTTTCGATACACAGTATGTATGTATACATCTTAAGAGTATTAAGTAAATATATATTGCTCACTCCAAATTTTAGGTGAGACGCCACCTCACTTGTCTCACTACGAAAAACATCCTTGTATAGTATTTTATTTTCCGTAGACGAAAATGGAAAGAGAACATTTTAGGCGCATGTTGTAAGCGAAATTAATTAAAACATACGTATTATAAACAAAATTAAATTTAAATGTAGATAAATGCTTTACAAAATAACCGTACAGGTAGCTAATAGTGTTAAAGGTAGACGTCGCACTACACCAACTACATTCTCTGTATTTCGTTTACTTCAGTCCATTATAATACAATTTAATGGTGAAAACGTTTATTTCTTTCGATGCTCTATTCGTAAATCGAAAAATTGAACACTAAATAATAGTAGGTACGTTAAACAAGACGTATACAAGTAAAAATAACTATTGATTTTCACATCATTAAAATGGAAACATCGACAAAACTAGTGTAAATTTGTATAGATTTATTTTAGATATATTAACTATGTATCATATATGTAATACTAATATATATATATATATATTTTATTTACGTAATATTGGTAGATTTAAATGATATTTGTGAATATAATTGATACTACAATATAGATTATATCTAGAGCTAGAAGTAACAAACAAAAAACATAGTATACTGTGAAATTTTTTATATAATTTTGACCATAATATACATATATAGTTAATATTTAATTGTTAAACTTTTATGATAATATTAAAATTTAGATAAAGGCAGTTTAGGAATATCATAATAATCAGATCACTAGATATTAATCATGATTGATTTTAAAACACAGTGAAGTCCTATAGGCTTTAAAAGAAACTGAAATATCACAGCATTATCTCACAAGTATTATTTTTTACTAAATTTAAAATTTGAACACAACATAGTTTTTGGTAAATAAATTGAGATGAATTTTTGAAAATTAATTAATTGTATTGTTAATAAAGACAATATTATCTGATTTCAGGTTTTAGAGTTCTATCCATCTATTAAACCATCTCTCCCCAATCAATATATCTCCTAAGAGTAAGTAAAAAAAAAAAAAAAAAATCATGAACAACATTCGAGTTTTAATTCATAATTTGATATATCAAGGGTTTTTCGTGTATTAAATAAAAAAAATAGAATTAGTATAAATTCCCTAGGTAGTCATATCAAAAGAAATTTTAATAAAATAAATAAGTATTACATTTTTTAGTTTTGAATATGAATCATTTTGTTTTAATGAATTATACATTATACTACATGATATCTAGTGACTGTAAATACATTTTATTTTATTTTATACAAAGCTTTTTTTTTTTACTTTTATAAAATGTTAATATACTAATTTATCATAAACATCATAATATGTTTGTTTTGTTAATATTCTTATAACATAAATAGGCCACTAGCACAAAGTATTATTAATGGATTATATATTAACATTTCTGTCAATTAAGCAAATACCCGCAGGCGTGTCTGCAATGTTTATAATTTAAATATGAAGACAGTATACTGTCATTCATAAAACATTTTTTTTTTTGCTTGTAACCATTTTAAATAATACTAATAAGAAAAAGAATCAATAAGCATTTTAGAAAAATGTACATTCTCAGCAATTTACAAATTATTCAAACTATACACATTTTTATAAAAAAAATTAAACTTTACTTTTACAAAAATTTACTTAATCCGACAAAATATTTCAAATACTATTTTAATTTTTAATCGTATGATTTTAAAATAAAATTCTCGAGGTCTTACTTAAATTTATTATTTAGTTTCACTGTCTCAGCGGTCTACATCATTGAAACAAGTATAAAATATCACCGTTATAAGCGTTTTTTAGGTTTGAATAAATTAAAGTGTGTAGGTATACGTCAAGCTTACAGCCATAATAAATTGGAAACGATTTATTCGTTTTTCGCAACTTTTTTTCCCAGCTCCAACCTTTAATAGGCAGAGGTCAAATATAAAATTAATAATAGACACAACAACTGAGACCATATTTCGCAACATCGAAATAACTGTTAGCATTACGGACACACCAGTGTACGTTTTTCATCAATGTGCAAACTGCTGCAAATTAAGTTTAATCTCGGTTTTCTCTAAGTATGTGTACTACATAATATAATAAAACTCGGTCACGTTGCAAAATCTCCTTGGAAAGACTGCCCATCTGTTTACAAGTTTCCGGTACAGATCTATGTAAAGGTCTGGAAAACCAAACATTTCCAAACTTTAAATAAAATTAAATTTATGTGTGGTTGTTATTTGTAAACATATTTTAATATTTAACAAGGAATTTTTATGCGTATTATTATGTACAAAATAATATATAAAAAATATTTTAGAACAGTAAATAAAATAAGGTTAAAAACTCATATGGGTATACACAACTCACAACTTGTTTACCTTTATATCAATAGTTAAACTCAGGTGGTAGGTACTTACGAAATTCTTTTGCAGTCCAGTTAATAATTGTGATCATCTGTTTTTAGCTATCTCATATCAACTTTTTTTTTTTTAATGTTGTATAATTTTTACTTTCCAATTTATCATTTTTAATTTTTTTACAATTTTTTAATTTCTATAATGTTATCTATTATCCATATGATATTGACATAGTTCTGCCACAGAATAACCATTTTTGAATTACACGGGTTCTTATGGGGGATAGATTTGCAATACCTGTTGGGATATCAGTGTAGTCTGTATATAAATAATAACCAATTGTACAACCACTGAATATTATGTGGCCCCGTATTACAACTTATTGATACAATAAATATTTTACATCATTTTATTGTATATTAGTAATAACATCAAAAACGTGTAGATTCAGTTTCAGTAGCAAAAGAGAATTTTCGAATCCTGGCTACACTGATGTCCCAAACATTTTTCACTAATTTTTGAGTTCTCATTAAGTGAGCCTTATGGTTATTCTATGGTTCTGCGCTTGAGATCTCTCCTCATCCATACCATTGAACTATAATATTATGATAACTGCAATACTTACCGAGCAGTGTAGCCTGAAAGATACTGTTAGAATGAGACAGCATAATATACTAATGGTGTTGTTATCTTTGTTTTACAAATGGCATGGCGTTAATATTTCACATTCATTTTTATTTTATTTTGTTTTTTCATTTATTGATAAACTATAATTTATAATGTATGATAGAAAAGGATAGTAGGTAATACCATTCTTATCTAGGTACTATCTTTTTCTAACACGCCATCTCGGTTTTATTAACATTGGTCTTATGACTGGTAAGCATTCCAGTTATCATATAGTTCAATGATCTATACACACTACTACTCTGGCATAGATAGGAAAATATCGAGGTTAAAATGATATGACCACGGTGACTCACTGTTACGAGGTTTGTGCTCCAGCCTCGTGAGTTGCATGTTTCTGAATAATCGAATTTCACTTAATACCTAAAAATAAATGGAATTGAAAAAAGGTAATGGTCGAACTGCACTCGGGTATAAAAATCAGGTTATGCTCGAACTGCACTTTGGCTCAAAAAAAGTATTTCAAATAAAGTAGCATACATATGAAGGAGTTAAACGTTTAGAAAACCTCATTTCCTTCCCTACTTATATAGGCTTAGGACTAGCAATGATCTT
>VUJU01005637.1:0-13009 GCA_009835225.1 Aphis craccivora
ACCTAATGTATAATATATTATAAAATGTCATTTTTATATAATCTATATAGGTGATACATTTTATATATTTATATATAAAACAAATGTTTAAATAAATTGTAAATGACGTGATAAATCTATTATGAGCAAGCGCATGTGGGCTACTAATCGATTTCCAGAATGGTGGATAAATCACTCATCGTAAGTTTTTGGTTCGAGATGGCACTTACGTAATTTTGCGTGCCACTCGTAATTTATTGCTCGTGTTTTTTTTGCATTTTTTTACATCTATAACCGATATTCGCCTTTGCATGTATTAGCGTTTTTAAATTTACAATTTTTTTTTCTTACATAAGCACGAGAAATGATTAATGAGACCCATGGCATTTGCCGATATCCCAAGACGTTGTTTTCGCTCATAAATATTTGATTATCAAACCGCATACGCTGAAAACTATTTTTATCACTAGCCGTACACGTTATTAACTACTAATAAACTACTAATATTATTATCAAATTGACGTAGCAATTGTTTTCGTAAGAAATAAAGTTGGTTGTATGATGATGATGTATTATCAAAAAACAGCTAATTTATACAGCTGTCTATGTGGTTTAAATTCTGTACTAGGTAATTGTAAATCAATTTATATTAAAATCCATGTCAAAAACCATTGATGCTATTCGGAAGTAATTAAATACACATTTTCCCTGATCATTAAAATATGATTTTAATTTTCTTATTTTCAACAAAAATTTAAATATTTGTTTTATCATTCGGCGTATGATAATATGAGAACTGTAAAATGCAACAATAAAACTGCCAGTTACGTCAATGGTACGAAAATGTATCGATTCAAAATGGATGTCGATTTGTGATAATATAATAACAACACATTTTTGACTCAGAAAACTGCCGTACGACGTGAACAATATTATTATTCAACAAAAGTTCTGTGTACATAATGTATTATTATTATTATTATTATTATTATTATTATAAAACTTCCACTCGATATCGTTGTTTGCTCGTCATTTCAAATACTCGACGAGAATGCAAGAGTGAGAGGAAGACAGCGAGCGAGAGAAGAGAGATATCGAAAAAAAAAGAAAAACACACAAGGGTTCACGGAACGTTTGTATATTTTATTAAACGTGGGTATAAGTAGATTATTTATTAAAATTAAATTTCGCACAATCGCCATTCGGGGCGAATGCAAAATGAGCCATTTCGTATGCGAAAAATAACAACGACGGTTATTCATAATAAAATACAATTTGAAGAATTTGATTATTACAAAATGGCGGACGCAATTCACTACAATATTATTACAACATCACATACTGCAATATTGCATTTTAATATCGTATTTGTACATATAGGTATTTATATTTATTATGAATAATACGATAATTATAAGTTGACATCAGTGGTGTTCGACATTTTCATCGAAATTGTGGCGACTTGACGAACGTTTTTATCATCAAATCATCTATATTCTATATGATATAATATTGTTATTAGATATTATTAAATTAAGTCTGTCTGTCCGTTATTATTATCATATAATATCCCATCATATTGCGTGAATTGCTACAGTTAACTATTTATAATTTAGTGTTCAAAATTACCTGTTTAACGTGCTATACACACAATAATACATTTTCCAAAGTAAACATTTGTGATTTGGATCAAAACAGTTTTATAGAGTTTAAATTACCTTGTACCTACAAGTATGATTGTAATAGTCATAATATGATGTATATTTACCATTTACCTACCGTTTACCTACCATATATTATTTTATTTTATTTTTTAACGGAAATCTAAAAAAAAAAATTGAATTACTTTTACTTGTATGCACTCTAAGCTAAAATAACCTGACACATTTATCTGTTATGATTAATTACTGAACACATGTATTGAGCACAATATTTTAATATCACGCGATATGTAAATTGTTATTTTCCTTAAATTACTTTAACAGAACAGGTGTAACACCAAAAATTATATTACTTGTCACTTAAATATCAAAAAAATAATAGTACATAAAATTGCATGACGATAATAGGGAAACATTTTTTTTTTTTTTAAACATTTATAGATGCCTTTTTTAAAATGTAGATTATAAGCTTGCTGATCAAATGTGCGTACCGGAACCCTTGGACATATAATCCAGTTTGATTAAAGTAGTGTAAGTATGATAACAGTCGGTACATAATATATCCAGTGAATATAGAACGTAATAATATATTATATAGATTATTATTATCACGACTTTGCACAAAAAAAAAAAAGAAACATAATAATAATAATAAATCATTTGCGAGAGATCTATAACCAAATCCGGGAGAGAATCCACAGTTAATCATTCGGTTCGTTCGTCGCGAAAGCTGTTACTATCGCGCACGACTGACGTTTCTACAGTACCCCAACAGCCGCTTGATTTACGCGTGAGCTTTTTTTTTTTTTCGAAAAATGGTTGTCCTTAATAAATATAATTATTATTTTTATGGTTTATTTTTAGTTTTATTCCATATCAACATTTAAACATTTATTTTCACGATAATATTTTTTTATTCGTCTTATAACTCATAATGTATGATATTTAAGAGAAATTGTTTTGCTATTATAAATTATTATTTACAGCTTTTTTGAATTATGCTTTAATAAATTATTCTTCTCAAATTAAAAAGGTCATTAATAATCGCGTATTTAAATTACTTATTTCAATATTTATTATTGTATTTTAGTATTTGATTTAAACACCACAAATTTGTTAAATATATTATTTTTTAACTAAATGGATTTTTTTCTATTGTCGCATTTCTTAGCAGAAAATTCACTTGAACGTTTAACTGTTGAGTGTGATATTTGATAGACAATTTTATTTAGTTGATACAATTGTGGCTCAAAAATATAAAATATTACTTTAAGGAAAAATATTCCTAGTAATTGCTATTAGTGAATTAGAACAAAAATAATAAAACAACTCATTATACTATGAAAACAACACAGTTTTAGACAAAATAGATTTTTAAACATTGTATTACCTATGTAATTTTTATAAATTATGAATCTTAAAAATAAAAGTGTTTGACTAACTGAAAATAGTTGTTATACTAGATAATATGTATATTAAACACAGAATATACAACAATGAAGTCTAAAAATAGTGTTCTCAATTTGAATGCATAAGTACATATTTTATCCATTATTATATAATCATTAATTATTACTTACGTATATTAAAGTGGCCATAATTTAATAATTTCCAAATTCAACATTTTTTTTTTTTTAATCAAACTAATTATAATTGTAAGATAAAGCTTCCTAGTACTCGATATTTCAGTGGAAATAGAACGGTCTGTAATTTTTTTTATGTATAATTCACAATTTAATTCGTACCTGTTGTATAATAGTGTATATATTTATTAGAAATATTTGCATTCACTGTTTATATAATTTTACTTGTTAATTTTATGATTATTATAGTTATACAAATAACATTAATTATTACGAATAAAGAAAATTTACATTTATATTATTGGAATTTATGTTTATGTGCATATGATAATAATAAAATATTATGTACTAGCTATTCAATACTTTTTATTTTTTTTCTACATATTATTATATTATTTTATCATATTATTATAATATATTGTAGTGTGTTCATGTGCAGTGATTAAATACAAATCTTTACATTTTTTTTTTTTTTTTTTGGGGGGGGCATTATGTCTAAACAATATTGCACTAATGATGGATTCTGTGCAAATTATTTATATTTTATTCACTGTTACTTTCGATGAATACTGAAGTAGAGGTCACGATGTTTGAACTTAGTACGTAAATTGGAGTTCTATTATACGTTATCGTATATATATACGTCGTTTATTGACGGCATTCCCTATTGTTATCTTGTGTCTTAAGCACCATAATATTTCCAATAATGAAAATTTTATTCTCTGAACTCTGAAGGTCTCTTAAACTACCCTTCACAATATTTGAGATGTATATATTCCATACAAATGTATATTATATCATTTTCAGGCCTTGAATACTTTCAGTTACTACATAACAATTGTTGCTTGAATATGTGAGTCATTACAACTTTTCTATAAAGATTTAAGTGTTTCGAATAAAAATATAACCAATTGCTAGAGATAACTTTTCGGTAACCATTTATGGTACCTACGTACTTGAATATTACTTCAATAAATGGCATAATACACTGTATCTATTATTGTTGAAAATAAGCTGTTATACGTGGCCTCTCAATCACTAATAAAGATCGTATACTTACGTACCCATTGGGTACTGCCCAATACTAATAATATTATACGATGATATTCTTATATAAATCGTATGCAATCATGCGCTTGCGGAAGTGTTGCTAAATAAGTTTCATGCATGCACTGAACACCAATAGTTTTGGCGTACTAAATTTGAAATATAGTACCAATTTTGAACACACAGCCGCCGTTAGTATAATAATAACAATACCGTTGCTGCAGCAGTGTCTGCTGACACATAAATCAAATTAATGGGTAACGCGGTGGCCGTTTAGAGAGTACATACTACACCAGTACTGTAAACTTTGCTCGCTCTACCCTTCTCCTCCCCCATAAACCCTTGTAAACGTTGCTTTTTCCCGTAAAACAGAAATTTTGTACGGCGTCTACTCTACTGGGGAATAACTCTGATGTTTGAGGTATTGCCGACGACTCTGCTGGCGTCTATAGGTCACACGTGGTGACCGTAACACTTGCGCAGCAGTACTACTACCACATCGTTTTTTCCAACAACAAAAAAAGTAACAACGTAATTTTAAAGTTTTTAACTATCGTACAAAAATATAATATTATATATATATATATATATTTTTAATATAAATAATTGTTGGACAGATTCTTTTAAAAAAAAAAATATGATGTCAGTACTCAGTATGTGAGTATCGTACTAGGTAAATAGTGGAACCTTGAGTATTTTTATAAATAACTAGAATGCAGAATTTGATTGGAATTAGCACGGTTTAAACAACTAATTTCCAATATCAATAAATATCAATTATTTCCGAAACGGATCTGTTTATATGATATCTAATAGTGTTAGGTATGTTGTTTTAGTTTGTGTATTCAGTCATCATTTCATTGTTATTAAACATGTTTAGCTACATTAACTATATTATATGTATAATGATCATATTGTTACATAATATCAAATCATTACTTATTAGTATTATAAGTGATGATGAGAAATAGTGACAGATACTCGTATACGCCCAGCCAACATTTATTATTACAAACTAAATTCAACCATTTTTAAGAAAAAAGTATAATATATAATATGTATAAATTCGTAATTAATAGAGATGAGTGTTATTTTTCCTATTGTCACTTATAGTGTATATTATTACCTCACCATTTTCTTAATCCAAGTTAACTAAAACTAACAGATTAATAATTTATAATATCATTTACACACGTATGCAAACATTATAATATTAAATTATAAAAGTTGTATCTAAACTTTCCTGAGCTCGAATTCAGAATATTTTTATATGAGCCAGGAGAATCAATCGTCTTAAAAATTGGATATACGTAGTTTTATTATAATGTATACTAAAGTATATAGCATTAAAAATATGAGCAGATTTAATTTTAACATCTTGAACAGACATACAGACTAGATTTCTATTTAGGAGAATCAAACATTCAAATAATATTATAGTGCTTAGTGCACACAATTAATACGTATAGTGGTTTTTTATATTATTACATAGCTATTTTAATCCCCAAGTCCCTAAACGAAACCTCTAATTGATTAGAAATCTATTTTTATTTTTATATTTTTAGTACAAACTTCGAATAAAATATTAACATAATATAGGGAACAGCGTAATTGCCGTTTACCTGTAAAACGTTCCATTTTCGTCGATGAAACGACGTATTCATAATAAATGTAATAAGTATAGGTATACATAGCCGTACACGTTATCGACTCGTGTGAGTACTCACTCGCCTATTTTAATACATTTTGTACTAATCTTATTAAAAACAAAAAATATAATCTATAACGTCGATGCTTTTTGGTTGATTAAATTAATATTTATTATTATTATTTAACAGCTCGTCGTGGTGTATTGGTGCATACGACAACATCCTATACTTTTCACACTATATTATCATTCCAAAAATAACGTGATACGTGAAATTCAAGGAATGGTTTGAATTCGAGTTACTTCCTCAGTTTCTCCTCACTACTTATACACTTGTTTGCCGATATTATTCAAAAATATTTGTACAGTAAAATAAATGCACCACAGCACGGTTATGATGGACTATATCACTTGTCTCTACACAAAATACCACGTTTGGATAGGTAGTCGTATTTTCTGTCACGAACACTGATGGATGTAAATCGCGCGATATCAATAATGTTCGCGCCGTAAAATAGTCTCCGTTCTCCTGATAATAAAAACGTGTATTAAGTAGAATATATGGATACTTTTCATTAGTACACAAACTTTTTTTTCGCGTATTACGTTAAATAGTGGGTGATAATTTGAAAAAAAATGCAATTAAACTTAAACTATAATGTTTTAAAATGATTGTTGACGTCTGCATCAGAACACCCCCTGTAACGTGTTTATCGTATACCTATTTAAATTTATTAAGGTTAAAATTATATTTAAGAACAAAATAAATTTAATTATTTCATAAATATCTGCACGTTTTTAATTTAAAATTTCTTATACACATAATTTGGACTGTGAGGTATAATATTTTATGACTTGCATTTGTTTTATATACATTTAAATTTAAATAAAACATAATATGATATGTTTCTATTCAAAACGAGAATTGCATTATATTATTATGTTTTTATTATACCATAATCTTCATAAGCCCAAAAGACAATCACTGCCACTTGTATCGTATTATATTATATTTTAAAATATTATTTAAATTTTTAATATCTAAAAAATAAAAATAATAAATTAACTAATACATTATTATAATAGTATAATATTATCTTTGTCAAAATGTCGATATATTGAAGAAATACAATTTTTTGATATCAATTTGTATTGCAAGACTTTATGGGTATTATATGAGTATCTACATTACCTTCTATTGTAGTATCTCCTATTGTCATAAAATATCTAGGTATATACTTATTTAACAATTATATTTTTAATGATTAACATTGTTTTACATAATATTAAACAAAACAAGAATGATTTCAAAAATCAGGAAAAATCACAAAATCATAATACGACTACGATTCCGACAATACAAGTACATAATAATTATGTTTTGTTTTTTATATTTTCAAGAATTATAATATGTGATTTTTTTTTTTTTTAATGAACATTTTACAAAAATTAGAACATCTGAATTTATTTTTTCAGTTTATCCGCGTATTATGTTACCGGGAAACGGGAATCGGTCATCTCCAAATACACGAGCAGTTGTGAAAAGCCCTTATAAACGGCCTAACGGTTATAATGCTACTGTGGGTCCATAATCATTATTGTTGGTGGCGGTAAATTATTATTATAATGATAGGACGAATAAAATCATTCGCGATCGACTATCGGTAATAATAATTTAAAACAAGTAGTGGGATTTTAAGCTCTTCTTATCTGCGGCGTACTACACGCACCGTCTCTAAATCAGTCCGTAACGCAATATCGCGGGCATATTAATATATAAATGCGTAGGCACGGGAGATAATAATATGCTGCTATAGAATGTGCACCCCCTCACACACGCGCACAACTACACAAGCTAATATAATAAAGTATATAACGCACGTAGACAATATAAAATAGCTGGAACAATATCGTAACACATCTATATAATAATATAATACACACGCGCACAACATATATAAGATACTTTACACTACGGTTATACGTGTATATGTGTCGTGTTAATATAATAGTAGTACACGTCTATATATACACAACACTCTGCCACGCCGCCTATATACCTATATGATATTAAATGTACTTACACGCTGTGCGGATAAACACGTGTGCTACAAACAAACAAACAAAATACGTACACGGCGCATATTTATATATACATAATAATAATAATAATATCATAACGCGCGCATATACGATAATATTATAATATTATTATTATAATATTTATATAGTAATATTATATTATGTGTGCTCGCCCTGTATGTGTATTATTATCATTATTATACCTGGCGCACGCGATTTTTCCAACCTAATCCGCGTACACCCCCCCCCACACAATCGCCGAGATCCTCGCACGCGCTCAGATCGCACGCACACGGTTTTTTTTTTTTTTTTTTGGAACTCGGGCGGCGCGTGAGCCATCGTGCACGGAACTAACCTGCAGACATCGCGCACGGGTATACTTTACGAAGCGTACATAATATTACGAAGAACTATTCCTCGTACAGCCGTTATGTACTCGTATGTACATAATAATAGATCATATTGTAATAATATCACGACGAGTATTGTATGATAATAGAGACGCACCAGCTATTACCGATAGTAAACAACGCGCTGTACATCACGTATCATATATTTATTGTACAGTATTGCGGTTAAGAGACTATCCGCTAAAACGTTTTCCTCCGCGTGAAAATAAATTTCTACAAAATGCGTATAATATGGCAAAGGTTATGTTATGTCGTTTTGGAGAACTTGTTGATAGCACAACCACCGCCTCCACCGCTGAAACAAACTCGGTGTGCGTCATTGTACATTTGTGTGGTGTGACACCTTTTCTACCCTCTACCACAACTCACAAGTTCAATATTTTATCATATTGTTATTATGCTATACAGAGTGCTAAGTCGTAGTTTTCCGGTTATCCAGTATTCAGTAGCAGTTTGTGCTCGTATTATACCTTGGTCGAATAATACTCATATGGGGTGATTCATCATCATGTATATTCCCACTTGCCTTCCCCCGGATTATTTATTCAAAATCCGATTTTTGGAAATTTTAAATATACACCTGCCTACTGAAGACAATATTTTTTAATGTTGCAGATTTTATCTTACCGTTGTATTGTAGTCTTACAAATAACCACTATTTTTCAAATAATATGTTATAGTTATTTTGTTTTAATTTTATGTATTCAAATCAAAATTCTAACGAATGGTTTTCAAGATATTAAACAATATTTGTTATCAATATTAATACGTGTAAAACAGAGAGTTCAATTTTTATATTGGCACATAATAATTATTAGTAGCGTACTCAGTGGATGGGATTCACAAGCTGCTGCCAGGGTTTACATTATTTTGCAAGTTAGTCATATGGATTAGACTTAAATATATATATAAAATCTAGTACGACAGAATATTAAAATGGTAAAATAAAATACAATTAATATAATATACTAATAATCTAATAAACATTATTATAAGTAAAAATAGCTCCATTTTTATTATTTCATAACAGAATATGTTTTAAAGTCACAGTCGTGTAAAATGGAGTCAGGATAAATATTTGAACTAGTTTATGTCAAGAGACTTGAATTTTCATTTAAATATTTATGTTTGCACTTTATAAAATTGCGAATTGCGTTTTTTTAAAATTGTTATGTGTAATTATTTATTTAGTAATTTTTTTTTAAGAGAATCAGTATAACTTCAAAAACCACTTATGGAAATAAATATTGTATAAGTAAAAAAGTATATTAGTTGCTTTCTAGCATGTTATTATGACATTCATTTTTTTTTCGAATTAAGACTGTAGTTTCTTAATAGTATACATTGTAATTATATTGTACCTAGTAACTGTTTGAGAGATATTTTTTAATCTAAATTTAATATAACTGATATTAACCATATGCAAACTTTTTCAAATATAAATAATTTATGAAAGTCATTATAAATATAATGTATACTGAAATACATAAAATTAAAACTATTAATGTACACAAAAAGAACACATTATAGTAATAACAAATACTTAATTGCCGTTTATCATCCAGGCAGTTAACTTAAAATATTGTTATTTTTGTGGAATTGAACATAATTAACCATTATTCAAGTACGAAGACACTCTGATTTGTGGATTTCAACATACTGTCGCCAGTCTTCTTGAATTCCCCTAGAGATATCTAAAAATATATTTTCTGTATTTATTTTTTTACTTTATTTTAACGCTAATAGAGTACTATGCTATTTCCTATAGTTAAATTATAACAGTCCAGTAAATACATTTGTATAAGTTAACTGTTTAATACTATATTGTACAATAGCAATGTGAAATATCGGATAGAATTCATATGACGATTACTATTGTAATTTGACAGTGTAAAATAAAATGAAATATATTATTAGTTAATAACTAATTTTAAGATTAAATCACACGATTCCATAAAATGTATTGATTTGTTACATACAATTTTATTAAAAGCTTAAAATATATGTGCTGAAAATAATATAGTTGATAATTTGTATAGGATTACACCTTATTGCAAATTTGTTACATCATATTATTATTGAAATAATTTAAATCACGCAATCGTTTATTTCTATAACAGGGTCGTGAAGTCAATTATATAAAAAGCCAAATAAATGCATACTGTTTTTATTATATTTTAGTAGATATAAGCCTATATAACCTATGTGTATGCCATGAATATCTTGTACACAATATTATAGCCTTGAGTCGGAAGCCAATTTACCTTTCATACTTAGGTAGATATTACCCATGTATTTTAGTTCTAATGATTAATGAAATATAATTTTATTATACTACAACGTCTGCAACTAAATAATTGTTGTATTGTAATATTCAGGGGCAGACTGTATCGGTGGCAGATAGTCGGCGAACGCCGCCTGTCTGGCCTGTCAACCGTATTATACATTTTTAACCGAAAATATTTTTAAAAATAAATAAAAACAGAAAAAATGCATCTTGTCATTTGATGAATTGTAAACACTGGATAATACACAATGTGTATACCGAAAATTAATGAACGTAGAAATATATAACGCACAATTCTCATTTTATTTTTGTTATTAGTTATTTATTATATTTTAGTTTCAATTATTTCCTTATGCGGCTATACCCACGCAGTACTCTAAAAAACATAGATGATGAACGGTAGAACATAATAATATATCGTGTTTATACCAAAGATATAGTTCATTTTTATTTTTAATACAACTGTGAAATGTTATTCAATTTAAATTTAAAATGTGACAACAGTTTTGAATGGCGTTTATTTTCCATCCGATAGTCATATACCTAACGGCAATATATTTTATGAACGATCGTGTAAAAATAATTACTAAGAAATATTTCGTTTTAATAACTTACCTAATACTATTACTTTTAGTAATTGAGCTGAATAGTGTCGTGTTTTTTAGGCGATGCCGGTGATTATTTTAACTAATATACTTATTAAACGTCATAAATATTGTCACGTACCTAGTGAAAATAATGTTGTCCCCAAGTAATTTTTTTTTTTTTAATAACTGAACGACATCGTTGTTTTATTCATACTACCATTTATGTAATCTGAGCCTAAACATTAATTAAGACGTATAACTTATTAATATACTTATATAAAGGATACAAATAAAATACATTTCTCTAAACAATTTAATTCATACAATATATTTTATATTTAGAAATATAGTTTATCAAAGATTTCTAAATGTATTATTTTTATATGATTTTTATGACTCTTAATGTGAATCATGCATAGGAGATGCGAGAGATAAACAGTCTGACTACGCTACAACTTAAATTTTGTTAATACTTGTTATAGAAATAGTATTATATAAAATAAATGTTAATTTTTTTCCATTTTCTCGATTTCTTTAGAATTAAGTACCCAGCAATTATTCGATTTTATTACAAAATATCAATAATTTATCTTTAAATTTAATTTTTTATTAGTTTTAACTTATAATTAATATAATATTATTATTTAAAAAATTAAACAAAAAACTATTTTAAATTTGTAATGTTTTTAATTTATTGAGTGTCGAATAAATTATAAATTTAAAAAACAAGCGACTGCGTATCAAACAAATTGCTTGATTTGTAGTTTATAAATGGTCATTTAATACTAGGCTATTCGAGGCCTAGTAAACTCACTAAATTTTGTATACGGTAGGTATTCTAGTATCATCATACTTATGTAAGGGAATAAATTCCTTGTCAAAACTTACTGTGATATGAAAACATAAAAGCATTTTTTTTTTTAAAAAAAGTGTGTAAGTGGGTACCGCTATAGACGCAAATAGGGTGGGGCTTGGATGGCTATACTCCCAATATTTACTCTTATATTAAAATTGAATGTACTTACCTGTCCTACCTATTATAATAATCAAAAGTTGTTTTCGGCTGCTCTCTATGGGCTATGACTGTAAAAGTGTTCAATATGGTCAATGTACATTTTTTTTTTTACATTTTAATTATATAGTTAATATTTTTATTTGATGTGGAGGGGTGTGGGGAATTTTTGTTGAATATATTAAAGGGCTTGAGCCCCCGGCCAATGTAATTCCCTATTTGCGTCTATTTTCATTAGGTGCCATATGGATCATTATTATATATATAGGAGTGTTAAATTTGAATCCTATGATAGGTATCATTGTGTACGAAAAACGATTCTGAACGGAGATGATTTATCAGCCTATAGAATATAATTTCTAATGGTTGGTGAAAAAGGCGGTTTATGTTTTAATGGCCTGAATATACCAGAATTTAAGTTATTTTAAAATTATTATAAGCTAACCTTATGGAAAATCTCGTATTAAATTTTCAACTCTTAGCTACTTGTACAAAAATTTTTATGAATTATACCGACAAAATAATTTGCAAATATTCATGGTTTTGACGAATTTTTGTCAATATTTGAACTTCAAGTGCTAATAAAAAAAAATTGTGCCCATGTATTCTTATAATTTTTTTAACACTATAAGATGAACATATGAGAAACTTTGTATTAAATTTTCAAGTAATTTTATTGGACCAAAAAAATTGTATCGACACTTCAAAAAAAA
>VUJU01005638.1:0-13009 GCA_009835225.1 Aphis craccivora
AGTATAAATAATATACTAGTTCCTTATCTAGTTAGTATAGAAGTCTGTGATTATTCATCATAAACATTATTATCAATGAGCACGTTGCACGTGGTTTTGGGAACAAGTATCAAGAATTTATTGACAAAATTTATATTAAATATTATTCATTTCATTATTTAATATTTAACTATATTTTAGCATAGCGTTGTATGGAATATAGCCAAAAGGATTATTAAGTTTCATAATTTCTTAAGTTTTTCTTCATTTGAGTGAGTTTGTTTAATATTATACCTTGATGATAACTGTTTACTATTTAGTATTTAATATGATTTGCTTTTTCATTTGAATTCAGGTTGAAAAAATGGAAGAAGAAACATTAATTGGTTTTAATGATATAGCCACATTAAAACCAGAGGTCAAACAAAAAACTGGCAAAAGATCAGGAGGTTTTCAAGCTATGGGATTGAGTTTCCCTGTACTGAAAGGAGTTCTCAAAAGGGGTTACAAAGTACCCACTCCCATACAGAGAAAAGTATGGTCAAATATGAAACTATGTAATTCTTGACATTGTTTAACTGTATCACTTGATATTATTATTTTTTTTTTAGACAATCCCTATTGCTTTGGAAAATCGTGATGTTGTAGCTATGGCTCGGACAGGTAGTGGAAAAACAGCTTGTTTTTTGATACCAATGTTCGAAAAATTGACTCAGCACACTGTAAATGGACATAGAGGCATACGAGCTTTAATTTTATCACCAACTCGGGAACTTGCTGTTCAGGTAATACTTTATAAAAATATAATTGTAATTCAATGCCTTAAAAACCTTAGTATCCATCATATATTAGCAACATTATAAAAAAATTATTATGTTGTTAAAAATTAACAAACCATATTTATAGCTTTAGGTATGTGAGTATTTTATGTTATATTGAACAGTACTGGAAGCCAATGTAATAAATGTAATTAGGGTTAATTTGATTGTAGGTACTTGATACTTCTCTCAATTATTTATAAGAAGTATCTCATAATATTTTTTTGTGTTTCCATCTTTCCATTAAAATTTGATCGTATAATATGTTTATATGTTTATGTTTATAGTTTGGTACTGTGTTCTTAAATATTAAAATTACTCTCAGTTGCCAACAAATTAATAATTATAATAAAATAAATTAATATAATAATAAAATTTGCTAAGTACCTAATAATATTATGTTTTTCAATAAATCACAACTTTAATAAGTAGTATAGCGTAAGATAATTGTTTTAAGTTAAAATATATTTTTAGAATATTGTGATTTATGATTGATAGATAAAAAAAAAACAGAACTTTTTTATGATAATTTATATAAAAAAAAATGAATTTATAAATGTATGAATGTAACATGATTTCAGACATTGAAGTTTTTAAAAGAAATAGGAAAGTTTACTAATTTGAAATCAGCCGTGATATTGGGAGGTGATCCAATGGAAGCCCAGTTTAGTATAATGCACAGTGCTCCAGATATTATTGTAGCTACTCCAGGTCGATTTTTGCATTTATGTGTAGAAATGTCTTTAAAGTTGCCAAACATTCAATATGTTGTTTTTGATGAAGCAGATAGGTAAGTTACTGAATTCGTTTTCATTTTTATTAAATTTTTTTACTACATTATAACAAATATATTGTTGTGTAGGCTTTTCGAAATGGGTTTTGGTGAACAATTAACCGAAATTATTGCTCGTCTACCAGAAAATCGACAAACTTTACTTTTTTCAGCTACTTTGCCAAAAGTTTTAGTCCAATTTGCTCGAGCAGGACTTTCTGATCCCGTTCTTATAAGGTTAATATATTTTTGTTTTTTGTGTAATATTCATTTCTTTAATTTTTATCCAATCATTTAACCTTTTTTTATGTAGTGAACATTGCCCCAAATGCTAGTCTTAAATTGTTTATTCTTTAGATTGGATGTAGAGTCAAAAATACCTGATACACTGGGATTAGGATTTCTTAATGTGCGACCCGAAGAACGAGATGGTGCTCTTTTATGTCTTCTGAAGTATGTGGTCAAACCAGATTCTATGACTATAATTTTTGCTCCAACCAAACATCACGTTGATTATATTCATTTAGTAAGTTTTTTTGAAAAATAATTTCAATAGATTTATTTTTATCTAATATCTATTGGATTTTACAAAATCTTTGTGATATATACTTGTACAAATTTGTTACATAAGTAATATTTATTGTCTGTGTATATTTTAGCTTCTAGATTTTCAAGATATACCAAATACATTCATTTACTCTGATTTGGATCCAACGGCTAGAAAAATAAATGCTAGTAAATTTCAGACAGGTAGCGTTAAAACTCTCATTACAACTGATATAGCCGCACGTGGTATAGATATTCCACAGCTGGATGTTGTTATTAACTATACATTTCCTGCAAAGTCTAAATTATTCGTGCACAGAGTTGGTAAGTAAATAGTAGTTATACAATTTATTTTTATTATTATATTTTAACCATTACCTATTTTAACCTAATAGGGCGGTGTGCTCGAGCTGGAAAAGTTGGTCAAGCATATAGTTTAGTGACACGTGATGAAATGTGTTACTTATTAGATTTACATTTGTTCTTGGGTCGTCCGTTTAGTCCTGTTCTCGAAACACCGAAATCCGATGATGATACTGATGGCCTTTTTGGTATAGTACCCCAGTTGTTGTTGGAAGAAGAATTAGGACAATTGACAAATTGGTATACATCATCTATTGATGTGGTACGTTAAATATTGTACATATTCAATTAAAGAACATATTATTTCTTTTATTACATAAATTATAAAATATGTTATGTATTATTCTAGATTAACTCTCTAAAAACGTGTACAAATGGTTATAAAAATTATATCAAGTCTAGGCCAGGAGCTTCAGTTGATAGCGTTCGTAGAGCTAAGAAAATTGACTTAACAGTTATTGCAGAGCATCCAATGTTTCAAAAAATAATTGCATCAGATATGGGACGTATTGATTTTGTTAGCCGTATTAAAAACTTTAGACCAGAAACTGTAAGTCATTGTTTGATACATATTGAATGTTGTTTGATTAATAAGAAGAAATGAATTAAAGAACTTAAAAATTCATTACTTTTCTGACTAGTTCAAAACTAAATAATAAATAATAATATTTTTTTTATCATGTAATAAATCAACTTGTTACAATTTTTCTATGCAAAGTAAATTATCACTACGACTTTTTTAATTTTTAATTTAAAAGTTAAGTTAATTATTGTTTTTTTATATTTGTAATAAAATGTTTATTTCTACAAGACAGCATAATGATGAAAAAATAGGCATAATTAACTTATTAATTTATTCCCTTTTATCAATGCCCCTATCAAATATTATATTATGTTACTTATTAAGATAAACAAATAACTTTTAATTTATATGATTACAATATTTTAAAAATTTTTATAGACTTATTTTATTAAAGGTTAGGTACCTACTAATTTAAACCATATTTAAATACTAAATATTGTGTATTGTAATAATATAAATGCTATGTACTTTTATAGACTGTTTTTGAAATGGGTCAGTCTACAAACTCAATACCATTACTTCAGATGAAATTATTAAGGGAACGAAATATGCCCAGCGTTATTAACTATCATCGGAAAAAACGTGAACAACTCAATGATCCCGAAGGAGTGCGGTTGAAAAAAGTTGATTTGCCATCTAGTAATCAAACTGAAATTCAAGAAACATTTAACGATATTATCACACAAAGACCTCGTGTAACTGGTCAAAAAAAGAAAAAAAATCTAAAAAAAACAAAACAACCAAAACAACCTGTTAAGTCTGAACATTTTATACCATATCAACCAGCTGATTGCTATACAGAAGAAGGGTAAGTGAATAAAATGTATTGATTTTATAACCATTTTAAATGCGTGGTGTAACACATATATTATTCAGATTGGCTGTTGATAATTTGAAATCGAGTGAAGGAATATTGGATTTAATGGGCGATTCGGAACAATCACTAGCTAAACAAAATTCAAACAAACGTAAATGGGATCCAGTAAGTCACAAATATGTAAGTAAACAGAGTCTTGAAAAAAATCAAGTGAAAAAAATCAAATCTGAGTCTGGGCATTGGATACCAATTACATACAAAAGTGATAGATATGAAAAATGGCAGGAAAAATCTAAATTGAAAAATTCTGCAGCAGAAGGAAATGACGAAGAAGAACAAAAGAAAATAGCACCTTGTAAGTTCAATATATGTAATATTATTGGTTGCCCTTATTATTAAATTAATAATAGGAACTATTCCTAAATTATTATATTATAATCTGCCAATTTATTTATTATTATTAAGATTGTTATATGAAAGTCGTCCATAATCTCATCAGAAACCTATTCTGAATCCATTGAATTTTTTTTTGAAATTCAACATATTGTTTGTTTAACAATTTATAAGTTCTATAATTTAACTTTAACAACTAGTGTACTGATTATGTAAACTTTGAATTTTATCTTTTTAGTGTTCCGGTTTAAATTAGATACACGTTGGGGTCGTCACAACGCTAAATTGCGGGAACAACAATCTGAACACCGTCTGAAATTAGATACTAAACACATTCTGAAACAGAGAATAATTAAAGAACACCGTAGAAAGAAAAATGGCAGGAAACCTGTGAAAAAAGATAAAATTCGTAAGAAGAGTGCGAAGTTTAATAAATTTTAATTTTATAATGTCATTGTTGTGGTATAATTACGTATTATAAAAATATTTAATATTAACTGTTCTAAATTATGGTGAATGAATTAAATTTATATACCTAATATAATTTAATAATTATATTCTATTAAAATTATTTTATTACAAACGACAATTTAGTTTCTTATACAAAGTATGATGATTTCTAGACAACTTGTGTGATGTAAGTAATAATTACTTAGCAAATATCATATACCATTTTATCTAATATTACTAATATTAGGTAGTAGGTACCTATATATTAAGAGAAAAAAACTCATATTCACTCATTCCCCCATAAATTGTTAAATCAAATGATTAAACAGTTGTAAAGTGCTAAAAATATTAAAACAAGTGTATGGTATAAGATTAAACTATATAAATATATTTATAATTTTATTGTATCACTTGATTAAAATAATGTATTATTTAGTATTTATTCCATTCACCTTTTTATCTTATTATACTTCTTTTCAAATCATAACCATAGTCGAAGAACAAACCTTTCACAAATCACGCATAATTAAGTTTGGCCAATGGGTTATCTGTCATTCCTTTTTTAACAGACAGTTTTTTAAACTTAAACTAAACTTAAAAGTGTATTAATAATTTTTTTATTATTATTATTGTCACAACGTAAACTTATATTATTTGTAGTTAGCGCAAGCCCATTATCTTGTAAATAAGTAAATAAGATTTCTTACTATACTTTCAATATATATCTATTAAATATATTATCATAATATGCAACACCGTAATCTTAATCGGTCATGATTCATGACTAGAGACCAGAATTTTATGCATTTTCTTGTGTATATTGAGTGTATGTACTTATATGTTTTAAATGTGGGCGATTCAGACCCAACTGATTCCATAGACCAAATTTAATTTTGCATATTTGGAGGGTTAGAGCATATTTTTTCATAAGTGCATACAATGTATATATTTTTTATAATCTTAGTAAATAATCAAATGATTTCATGTTTTTAATTTGGAAATTGGAATTTTTAAAAAAAACGGTATTTTGTTTTGTATTTAACTTTTTTGTTGAATGATCCAATACTCCTACTTTTGTTATATTTTTATTGTTTTATTTGTTTTGATGTTAATTGTTGTTTAAACTTTAAAGTAGTATAAATTTATGATGCATATTTGAGCATGTTTTTCAATTATTTGTGCATATTTTGACCCTTTTACTTTGTGTATTTGCCACATTTTTAATGCACATAATTCCAGTCTCTACTTATTACTATTTAAGCTACGGTAGTGGTTAAGGTAAAGTTTCAATAACTATAACCATGTAAACTGCTGTCAACCCGTTTCTTGGTAGCTGTATAATTATATGTATGTAAATAGTATCTAATTGCAATTTACTGCAAAGAATATAAGTAGCAAATAGCGATACTTCTCAAATTCTTTGTTATAACTATTAATACTCATTAGTCATTAATATCATGAATTCGTGATCGACATTAAAAATGAGCTGTAGTTGATTGGCTTAGCAAGGCTGTATATGAGGGGGGTTTTGGAGGTTCAACCACCCAGAAATATTTTACAGTTAATAAATTTAATTGATATGTTGTTTTTTTTTTAATTACCTTAAATGAAAATATTATTTGATTTAATCCCCGCACCGAAAATTTGTTCCAGCTACGGCCTTGGGTTTGGGAACCCTGACGACTCGATAAATATCGGGAGATCCATTGATGGAAATCCCGATAATTTTGGTATAGTTGCGCCTTAGAATCCACTACCATTCCTACATTGAAGCAACGGGGGCGTTCATTTAATAACGGCTGCAATTTATTAATTTAATATTTCGTTTGATTTTCTGTAATATTAACGATATTATCGTCAAAGGCTTTTCGTACCTACTGTTTAAGGTATTACATAGTACTATTAAAGGAAGCGGAAGCGGTTTAACTAAACGAAACCCCAATCAAGACCCAATGATTTTAAGCTCCTTTATTTTAAATTTGCTTAAATAACTTTCGTAGATGTGTATGATTTTCGATGTATAATCATTAAATTTGTTAACAGACGGCACGATTTTACCAGAGAAAAACTTGAATATAATTTAATAATTAATTTTAACAATAAAAAATAATAGCCTTATGCTAATAATAATAATAAAAACACACAGTTGTATATTTTATATTCTTTTTAAACAGAAATATTAATAATGTTTTTATTTATATTTTTTTTTATACCTACGTGAGTAATACAATGTTTAATTTTTAAATATAATTTTTTTTTGCATATTATAAAAAACATTTTGATGTTTCTTAGTGCATATAAATCTGGGCCCTACTAACTACTAAGATATGTCTTATATGATATATACCTATATAGTATATATAATATATATATCTTAGTCCATGTCGAGTGTCGACACCTCATTATTATACAAACCACACGGATGTATTTCAAACATATACATAAAGAGATAGAAATTATATAATAAAGATTAAATATAAAATATGTATAATAGTTTTGTTATCTTAATCATCTAGTTTAGGTTCTTCATAATGTAATTGTATATGTCCTTTAACATTTCATCGGACTCTTCCTTGACGTAATTCTTCAGCTGTTCAACTCTGGCTTGATCGTTTTTAGTTCTCCTATGATTTTTGGAAATTTCTATAACGGTTTGTAGAAAATTCTTATTGAGTTCGATCATGCCCTCGGACTCTCCAAAATCACGTATCGATTCGACGATGTCGAAATTAGTTGAATTTAAGTTCGCCCCAATGTCATTACCTTTCATCTTCAATTCTATTCCATTCTCCTTTGCCTTTTGATCAATGTATGACTTACACTTGATGAAATCTTGCACAGCATTGTAAGACACAAACCATAACTCAACACGATCGCCTTTTGACGTGTTGATCTTTTCCTTTACGGCCTTTAGCATACTGTTCAGTTGACGACGGAAACCGTAATAGTTCATTTGATACTGTGGCGTAATGGTATGGCCGGTGGTTCCTCTTTTTTTTTTTTTTATTAGTGTTATAACCAACATTTCGAGCTCCTCCTTGCCAAATTTCTGTTTGCAGTATATGTTACGTATAAAGTTATGTTTCATAGTTACAATATTCTGGCGTAACTCATTGATATGATTTTCGAGTTCAGATTCTCTTTTTTTAGACTCTTCTTTACATTTGTTAAGGATCTGATTAGACTCTTCTTTACATTTGTTAAGGGTCTGATTAGACTCTTCTATTAAATTTTTAATGGTCAGCAAGTGTTGACTTTTCTCTTGCCTGACAATCGATAGCCACATCTCATCAAGCTCTTGCATTTCAGACTCCGTGTACACTTTTACCGATGTATCGTTAACCGTATTGTTTGACGCGATTGACGAACAATTATCATCGTTTTCATTGGATAATAAAGGTCCTGTTGTAACCGGTACGGTGGTTGGCAGTGATGACTCGGGAACATTTTCCGATAACCTGGTAGTCATATTCGGTTCTTCAATTATTGGAATAGGGATAGATTGTTCAGTGTTAGCAATGGTGATCGCATTCGTCGAGTCCTCCTCGTTCACATACTGGTCGTCTAACACAACCATGCTTGTAAATTTGCCCAGTTAAGAAAAACGACTAATGATACTACAATGAAATAAGATGAGAGACTGATCACGAAGCGATTACTTGGTCGCCTTTTATACTATTGAAGTAGACTTACCGTATGACAAATCACGAAATACAATTCACACTTTAATGTATGCGTAAAAATCACAAGCATAATGTGGTGATGACGCCGGTCATATTATTATAGTAGGTACATGCACGGATTTTCCCGACCGTTTGTGACGTTTGGGAATACTCGGGAGCGTTATTACATCTATGTTTATTTTATACCGCCCACCGGGCGGACAAGTTGTCTGTCGAGTTTTATTCGACCAACTTGGCACATTGACAAGAATGAGAGGCAAAATTTAAATAAAATCAGTGGTAAATCGCAAAAAAAGAGTTTTTGTGTTTTTTTTTCAACTAATATCTGTATTTCTATCGTCCACAAAATCGTTTAAGTCTTGTAATAAATACTATTTAATATAGTAATATGTATTTAGAATAATTTCATAAAATACTTAAACACATATGTATATTATTTAGTTTGGAAAAAAATTAAGACGCTTATATAAATGCTCTAATTAAATTAACTCGAGTCCTTCCCAGTCACGAAACTTTCCAAAGCTTACCTATAAATGATTCCACGCTAAGTTATCATTAAAGAACGGATTTTGCATAAAATGCGTGTTTCTATTTTCAACATCCTATACAGCAGTCAATGAGTGTCCACAAATCATTATATTTTCTTGATTAAATATCAAAATGTTATAGTGCATATTTTGCATATTCCAACGTTAGTGTATCATGTTTTGTATATTTTTCCATATTTTAACAAAAAACCGTACAAATATACACCTAACGATCCAAAAAGGTGTTTAACAAAAAACAGATTATATCTAAGTACGTTTATTTTATATTATAACAAATATTTTATGCTTCAAGAATATTAGGATTCTAAAAATAAATTACTAAACTGTCTAAAATTCCATAGGTTGGTTATACAAGTTAAAAATTAAATTGCAATTTCACAAATTACATTTTTGGATTGCACATTTGTTATATTATACATCTTAATTTTTGTTTATGAACATTTTAATAAAATTAATAAATAATTATCACTGTAAAATTAAAATTAAATATAAAATGTACCTAATAAAAATTGAAATTTTATATTGCATGTTTTGCATTTATTTCTTGTATATTTTGACTTTTTTAGTACATGATTTGCATGAATATTTAAAAATTTTAAATGCATATAAATTCGGTTTTTAGTGATCACTGATCACCATCCTAACCCCTCATCAAAAATATGACATCTTTTTTCCTTTCTAGTAAGTTACTTAGTTTCATTTTAATTAAATCGATTACAACATTATAACCAATATATTGTTGTTTTGTAGGCTTTTCGAAATGGATTTTGGTGAACAATTAACCGAAATTATTGTTCGTCTACCAGGGTATCGACAAACTTTACTTTGTTCACCTACTTTAGTTTATTTACTACTTTGACCCTAAACTTTAATAAATTGATTCAAATGATTTGTATTTATAGTGCTAAATAAGTTTTTTTTAACTATATTTTAATACAATTCTATACCTTTTTATAAACTAAAATTTAACAGCTTATCAGCACGGAAAAAAATTTGTTTGGCATAATTGTCTACAAAATGTTTGACGGTATTAAATTTGGATACTTAATAAGGTAGATAATGATTATCATAGTATCTATTAAATTATTAAAATAACATTGGAAATCTTTAATTAACACATCAAGTTATAGATAGGTACCTACTTACTAATAAGTTTTTTTATATGACTTATAAGATTTTCTATGTAAGTTTATAAAATGGTGAGGAATTGCATTAAAAAATAGTTAAAAAAAATTATTTAGCTTTAGAAATACAATTCATTTAAATACATTTATTAAAATTTAGTGTCAACGTAGTAAATAAACCAGTGAGAGAAAATAAATGATTTTAACATCAATTTTTTTTTTTAAAAAGCTCTACAAGATTCAATTAAAAATTATAATTGTTACCATTTGAAAAAAATAGTTGATTTTGATGTTGGTGCTTAAAAATTTTAAAATTCTTATAAAAAAATTGGCCGTTTAATATAAAGAAATACTTTTCTTTTTAAATTCCATATTATTGATTCATATAATTGTTAAAAAAAAAAAAAAACCCGCGAACAACGATATCATATATATTATTATATTTAATTATTAATTATTACCTATTTAAACAAATACTACTTATTGGCTATTTTACTCTTTAATTTTGAAAAAAAAAATGTTTTATCGGTACAGTCGTACAGATAAATAGGTTAGTGTTAAGAATATACATTTATTTGTACCTTATACCTATATTTCCCACGTCTGTTTGACAAAAAAATAGTAATCGATGCTCTGGACTTTCTTGAATGTGATAGTAGGCCTTTACAGGCCCAGGCTACCCCTACTGAACACCGTCTGATATTAGACACTAAACAAATTTTGAAACAGAGAATAATAATTTTTAAAAAACACCATAGATAGAAAAATGGCAGGAAACCCGTGGAAAAAAGATAAAATTCGTAAGAAGATAAATTAGTTTCTTATACAAAGTAAAATGATTTCCAGACAACTTGTGTGATGTAAGTAATAATATTTACTTAGTAAATTAAGTCATGTCTATTTAAGTTATGGTAGCGAGTAAGGTAAAGTAACAATAACTATAGGTAACCATGTAAACTGCAGTTAACCCGTTTCTTGGTAACTATATGTGTAGGTACTGTATATATAGTCAGCGATGGATTAACGTATAGGTAGTACTATTATAGGCAATTGCCTATAGCGCTAAATTTTGAAGGGCGCCAAGCATATGAGGCCAAGTCCTACATTTCATTAAAAAATAAAATAAATTTGTTTTGTTTGAATTGAGATAGATAATATTAGATATTAGGTATATTTTTATTTTTCATTTATTGTGTATTTATGTTTTGTGAGTTAAACTGCAACACAGTTTAAAATCGTTCATTTCCAAAAAATATTAGCCGGAAATGTCGATCGTTGGTTATAACAATGATCAAACAAGACAACATAATTGTATAGTATGCTGTTTCTAGAATAGTATATAAAGTTATAAATAATATAGTTATATTCTACGCTGTAGCTAGTTTAGTACCACAATCTATATGAAATACAGTCATATTGTCAGTGTTATATATAGTACCTACTAAGAATAATGCATATACCAGGCATCAAATTAATTTTGGGTGTATGGTGTATCCCAATATTGTTTGATTTACCTATCGCTCAAGATATCAAAGGAACTTACAATGTTGTTATTTTAATCAAAAAGTTAGAATAATTTTTAATATAAGTTTGTTTGGGATATTGAAAATGACTCAATTTTAACAGACGAATGCAACAATTTTGTAACCTTTTCATCAAAGGAGATAGAATTTAGGTTTACTGACAATAATAATTACTCAGTGCTATACATATATGTATTTATTTATAAAGAATAATTTATTTTGATGAGTTGTTTTTCCATAATTTATGCATAGTTTTTAGAATATATCTTTCAGTTGCATTAACAAATTGTTCGGGTGAGAGATCATTTTCAGTTATTAAAAGTAAAAAGAGTAAAAAACTATTTAAGATGTAGATCTTACCACTCTCAGTAATCACCACGGTTATCTACACGGTGTAGATAACCGTGGCAATCACTAATCGGTTAAATGATTTAGCTTTATTAAAAATTGAAAAAAATATTTTGAATCATATAAATGATGTTATTTCTATGTTTGATAGTAATTTTGTTGAAAAAACAGTAAATAGTTTATTTTTTAAATAAATAGAAGTCAGTAAATATAGGCAGATCCATTGATGGATCTCCCGATATTTTCGGTGTAGTTGCGCCATAAAATCCGACACTACTCTTACATTAAAGCCGAGGGGACGCTCATTTAATAATGCCTGCAATTAATTAATTAATTATTATGTTTGATTTTCGTATATCGTCAAAGGGTTTTTGTATCTACTGTTCAAGATATTATATAAGGGAAGAGGAATCGGTTCAACTGTATGAAAACTATCAAGATCCAATGATTTTAAGCTCTATTAAATATGCCTAAATAAGTTTCGTAGATGTTGAATGATTATTTTTGACGTATACCCATGGTTAAAATAAACAAGGTTATTGCATATATACCCCTTCTCTATCAAAAATTTGATGATAAAAATAAAAATGGCAGCGTAAAGGGAGCCAATAATAATCAAATATATATCATAGAGTAATATATTACTCATGAAGATTAGAGATAAGGAGACCAAACTCCTATGAGCCGCCCGTTTATAAAGTGGCCCGACAAAAGTCGCACGGTTATTCTGCCACCAGGAGCGCGTCGTTCGATTAGAGGGCTACATTTTACAATTCTAGCATGTAGACATGTAGTATTATTATACTATATATTATAATAGGAATTATGTATGTTTTTCAAATTAAACATGATTTATTATTCCTTGCAAATAATTTATTACTTTATGATTTAGATCAGATCTAAAACATATATACAGAATTAGGGGGATATTGGCTAAAAATTGGTTCAATAATAAAAAACAAATACCTATATTATTATAATTAGCTATTAAACATATGGACATAGATGATTTCCATATGATTATTTATTATTGAATTCATCAAAATATTAAATTTATAAATA
>VUJU01005639.1:0-13003 GCA_009835225.1 Aphis craccivora
TTTTTTTTTTGCACAAACGAGTTTATTGTAAAAATGTATTTTATGTCGCGTGCTGCAATTTTACCAGGAAGACAGAAAACTTGAGAGGAAGATTTATTACATTTTAAATAACCGGAAATCTTTCCAGGTACCTGAAACACAGTGACTAACGCCCACAACAACGAGTCAAAATTCTTTCTGTCGCACGCTACATCATCCCCTGTTCCATCATTCTTTCGGCTACAGAATTTACATCCGAATAAGTTCATGCCCAGTATACTACAAAAATATTAATTGTTAATTCTAATCTGAATTCATAACGGTTAATTAAATATGTATACAATATGTATTCAATTCTCATGGTAAAACAAAACTGCAATATTTTGGAAGCTTAGTATGCAATCTGAATTGTATGGTGTATACACTAAACTTTATTGTGTACATAGATATGAGACAATAAAAAGATTTTATCTCTCTGGTTTGCTATAATTAATGAAAAATAATTCAAATACCATATGAAAGGTAAAAGTAAACATTTTCAAATATGTCAATTTCTCTATGTTGTGTTTAACTAATATTATAATAGTTCATATAATCATTATGAAAATAAATCAAGAAATTCAAATCATTGAACTATATTGGTATTATGTGTAAAATTATGTCAAAAATTCAATTCTTCTTATATTACAAATATAGAATCAAGATTTTTAATAATTTTATTTTAAGTAAAACTCAATAGAAATTATCATAATAAAGTAAAATATAATATAAAATCATTGTAGTAATTTTACTGAAAAATTAAAGCAATAAATAGGAAATTTTCTCTGCTGTATTACTGTAGGTATCCATTATACTTTGAATATCAAGTCATCTACATTCGAAAAAAAAAATAAAAAAAATATTGACAATAATTAATAATTATTAAATCCTATGAATATTAAATATAAAACAATTATCAAGTTTTCCAAATTTATGACGACTTCCATTAAAATTCTAACAAAAAAAAAAAAAAAATCAATAAATAAATAAATAAATATATACAATAATTAAATTAGTATACATATAGCTAAAATACTTTGAAAATTTTATTATACCTAGAATGTTTTAGTGAAAATGTCAAGTACTTTTATAAGGATATTTATTTTTGAGTTAAATAGTTGATAACAAAAACGATTTTGTTAAAATTTGGTGTAAATAGTCCTGTTTTATGAAAAAATTTCCTCAAGAACACCAACTAGATACATTTTCTAACAGAAATAACACTCTAAGTTCAATATCGAAGTACTTTTTTTCTTCTGTAAACAGTGTTTTTTGACAGATAAAAAAAAACCACGTCATCATAAAACCTGTATATTTATAGCTTCACTTGAATCTAAACAAGAGAGAAAACACGTCAGATTCTACTATTGGAAGGTCTTATTTCTCTCCTAATATGAAATATGTTTCAGTATTTTATACAAAGATATTATAAATACTTAATAAATAACTATCGAAAATTTTAGTTATTTTTTTTTAAGAGTATATATTTACCTATTAAAATTTAAAATGCTCAATTTATATACCTATGTCCTAAATAATTTAAATAATAGTGTAGTAATTATATATATAATAAAAAATGATATCCTCACTTTTGGAGAATTCAACTAAACAAATGGAGTTATTTATTATAATATTATATTTTTACCTATACTTTGATTTTATATTGTAAATAAAAAATGTCAGAAAACATAAGTTAATAGAACAAAAACCGAAAAAGTTTTTATCGATTTAAGTATTTTGTTTGAAGAGAAAGGGTCTAGGTTAAAGAAAATTAGTATAAAGGTGTTTTACAAGTCGATATTAATCCCAATGACGCCAGGACTATAATACCCTACTCGCCTCCAACAAGCACCAACCATTGATTTTTGATTGAACAAACATTAATAAATTTTCATTTCAGCTGACTATTGAGTTAATTGTAATTGCGATGCTGTTGAATTCTTGAATACACCGGTGAAATGTATTTGACTACAGTTCTGCTGAATTAAATGAGAAAAGCTAAAAAGACAACGAAAATCTTTGTTCAAGTTTTTAATTTAAATTTCTAAGAGTTATTTGCTATGATGCCCTAATCCATTTTTAGCAATATGCACGTATTATCATGATAATATGGTTTTAAATTAATATTTTTTAAAGGTTATAAAACTGTCTTGCTTAGAAAATTTAAGTGCATAAGTGTTAAAAAATAAGTATAGTAGATTTTAAGTACCTAACAAGAACTAATATAGAGTTGTTTGAACATTTTTAATAATATGTTATTAACAATAACTAAATTTATTTAATATTTTTTAACTAAAATTTTGTAAAATAGTAGTTAAAAAAGTAATTAAAAAGTATCCATCTAATAATAATTCATTTTTTGGTTGTAAAGTAAAAAAGGTTAAAAGTATAAGTACATTATTTCAAATTAAAATAGGGTTTGTATCTATATAATATGTTCATAATATATTTTTAATAATTAATAGCGTTTATGTATATATTGGTGTAAAATAGAGATTTATTTAAGTATTCGAGTTATCATTTAAGTTATTATAATATATTTCATATAATATTATTTATTACATTATTTTGAACCTTAAAAAAGTTTTTATTTATTATTATTAAATTTGTATCATGAATAATGGACTTATAACGGTTTAATAATAATTACAATATGAATATGAATTGTAACTAGAATAAATAAATAAAATTCTATAACTGGTGATGAATAATTAAAAAGAAGATGAGAAATGTCATTGTTTTTTGTATAAAAAAAAAAAAAAAAAAAAATGGAAGAATAAACAAACTACTAATTGATTCTAAACAAAAAATGTTATTCAACGCAATTGTTTCAAAAAATATTAACCGGAAGCTAAAATATATAATTTTATAAAATATTTATATTTTGTAGTATGAACTATAATTCAATGAAAATTATTAGAAATCTTGTTGCTTTTAATCATACGAATATTCAATACCATTAAATATATGTCTTTGTGTTACATAAACATAATATATTCATGAACACTCAATAGATGGAGTTAACAGTTGGTTTCGTCCGTATTCTCATTAATCCGTAATACTGTATACCAAATCCCAAGTTTTGTTAAATTAAACAAAATTTAATTTTGTTGAAGTTTTACAGTAATTATTATTATGTTTACTTTTTAACATGGAAAAAAATTCTTTTATTTATTTAAACGTCGATGACAAAATAAAAAACGTAAATAATTAAATAAACTAATAAAAAACATTGTATGAAAAGTTTTATAAATTCAAAATGTATCAATATTTTTTGATTCATCGGGAATTGAGTCAATATTAAAATACTATCGAAGTATTAATATACTGATTTACTAGTAAACACGATAAAATTAATGTTATTTTTTTGATTGATTTAGTTGTTAATTATTATTTGGCTCACACTATTCTTTTTTTTTTACGTTGAAATAAAGAATACTTGAGAACAAGTGGGAAAATACTAATGCGCCGTATGTTAAAGTAAAATAACGGTTAAAATATTAGTAAATAACGCAGAAAAGTGATTTTGTCATTACTTATTGATTGGTTTTCAGATGGTCAATTTTAAAAGTTTTACAATAGCAGTAATGAACAAGTTAAAAGTCGTCCATACCCACGTATCATAGTATCTTACGTGGTTGTATTTATAAGTGATTTTACAAGCATGCTCACACTCATTTATTTTAATATTAAACCATGAATTTTTTCAAATGTCGATTATTGATTCACATTTAGGTTCGGAAATAATTTAGATTAAAAAAACACAAATATGGGAATGGGTATTCTTGATAAATCATTCTTTATAGTTTCCTTTACTTATACACGTCACTGTCAAAACGGTAGTAACTTGTTTTGATGTGTCTTCACATATATCTTTAGATGCTCGTATTATAGTCATAATGTGAATTGTATCAGTTGTGTATGTGTGTACAATGCCATGACGAGGAGAGCTTTGCGAAAATTAGATTAGGTGTATGACATATTTGAGTGTTTCTCGGTTTATTGTTTCGCGGTAATGATAAACCGCAATAACAAAATGGTAGCAGCATCATTAAATAGGCATTGTGAAAGCCCGATGATACGGCGCCGATGGCAGTACTCTTGAAAGTTTTGCTTTTGAAATACGATGCGCTCATAATATTATAATAATATGTAGATAAATATAAAACACACCATCTGTGAACGTATTCTCGAATGGCACAGACGAAAATCGCCACAGCCGTTGTGTGTCTCACAATATCGTTTCATAGAAATTTGTTTAGAAATAACGGGAGAAAAAAACTTGGCCACGCACGCCATAACTGCTTGCAAGGAAGAATGCTCTCTATCTCCCTTTCGTCTCTGCTTCTTACTCTCTATCTCTCGCTGTGTAAATTGTCCCCCGGGTAAGAGAACTGTGCGCGATACATATATATATTATATATAAATATATAATGGTCATCCCTACTCTTCTTTTGCTACACTGCCATGATTGTAGAGAGCATAGCGAGCGTGGTGAGATAAAAATGTGCTACTGACAAATTGAATTTGACGAGGGATTTCGTCGAGACAAAAATAACAAACTTCCCTGTAGTAATGTTTTGTTTCGACCTCTGTCACTGCGAAAATCCGACAAACAGTTAATTTTCGGACTTTTATAATAAAATTTGTTGAGTCTTTTAACCAATAAACATATTGCAGGATAAATACGGCGAGAAGTATTGCCGGCGTTTATATAGCTGTTTAAACTTAATCGTTCTCGGACGTCAGCGGCGTCTCCTTGTTTCAACAAAACTCCTATAATATATCATACTAACAACTTCCCTTATTGTTTGGTATTAATCCCACATTCAGCTATTAATGGCTATTAATATAAATTAATTGGCAGTTATTTTAAGGGGAAAAGTGTGGTTAATAAATGAAACCAATAGGCATGGCTTATTATTATTAAAATGACAAAATTGATTAGTAACAAAAAAAAAAAAAATCATCAAGTGATTTATTGTTTTACCTGAATATGAAGATAAACAAAATTAGGAGTGAAAAAAACACTGCAACATTATCCATGGTACGGAGCATGACAAACAGTTGACGACGTAGATTTGGCATAAATCGAACAAGTTTCAATATTCTTAATAGTCTAAATGTTCTCAGAACACTTAGCCCCGAATTGCCTTCCCGTTGTCCACTAGTATTTTCGAACGACTGCGTCAATTCCACTATACTAAAAACAAAACGGTTCAAACTTATAATATTAAGTATTTTGTTTTATAATGGTTAGTTGTCGAATGAAATTAACTAAAAGAAATAGATTCTATTTATATATATATTAACATGAATAAAATTATTTTTAAATAGTTTAATAGTTTTAGGTTATTTATTAAATTGGGTTATCTTTACATTTCATACAAATCATTAAAAATTAAATGTATTCATTTTAAATTCATCCTTTAAATTATGCTTAATAAAAAATACAAATTATCAAATCCAACTATTGGTTCATTGGGTTATTTGAAATTTATTTATAAAATATATCACATAACGGATAGATAATGTCAAATGCGATAAAAAATATAAAGAAATAATTATGCTCAAACAAAATAATTTAAATCTTCGGGGTTCATCTCGACCGCTTTTAGTTTTTGATACATAAATAAAAGTCATCATTTTGATCGAGAGATAAGACTACAATGAAATCTATCTGGTATTATTGGAATTATTATCTTTACATTTCTTTTGTGACAACGAGTTCGGTTTGTTCATTGTTATTATTATTTTTTTTTTAGATTGTGAACACTATACAACTGATCGACATAGAGTTCTATTAATCTTATTACGTTTCTATGTATTGATGAACATTATTATCATTTTTGAAAAGAACTAATGAACTGTGAATATACCTTAATATGACAATGATTCCATCGAATACGTTAAAACCATTACTGATGTAACCGCACGGTCCCTCGGCGATTACCTTCAAAAACATCTCAGCGGCAAATATCGCAGAAAAAACAATATTGCTATATTCCACAATTACAGTGAGCTCGGTAGGCTAAAAACACATTAAAATTAACACATAAATAAAATATAATAAAATATAAAATTAGTACTTAATGTATTTATTGACAACATTTGTCAATACTATTACACTTATATTTATATGACGGCGATCTGTGTAGGCAATTTCATTACCTCCATGTATAGGACATCATTTGCTTATCACACTGATTTATTTAGTATATTATTTATTTTTTTTCTTAATTAGTATATTATTTATTTTTTTCTTAATTCTTAACTTTTAAATAATATTATATACACCCTATTTTTGGGGTATAACAAATTTTAAGTATTACACTATGCAATCTTGATAAATTATAATAACAGTTACAAATATTATTTCTATTCGTTATAATCAAAAGTTTGAATCATATGATGAGTATCTGACATATTTGATTGTGACATAAAAAAATGAATATTTTAGTAAAACTCCTTTTTTTAAGTGTTCATTTACACTTTTTTTTCTAGATTTTAACTTTTCATTCATGCATTTACTTTTAGTTATTATTATTAAATTATACGATAAAAACAATAAGTACAGAACATAAAAATTAATTAAAAAAGACATTGCAACTGAAAAAATAAATTCACTATATTATGGCCTGTAAAGCATTTGCCTTTGAATTAAAATAAAAACTAAAAATAATAAAAATGTAATGTTTAAAAATATAATTGTTTTAATACTTTTAATTGACTAAGTCTAATATTCTAATTATTTTATACAGTACAATATCGAACTACGTCAATTTTATTAGTTATTACGCAAACAACTTGTTTCTTATATTTTTGATTAGATGATATCACATTTAAACGAATAAATAATAAGTTATAATACTTAAAACATGACAAAAATCAAAATTATTGTATCGATTAGGAACGTTATTGAGAAGCATAAGAATTTTGTATTTTGATGTATGTTTGATGTAATGACATGTAATGAAGAGGAAAAAAATAAAGCAAAAATAGATAAATAATAATATAAAGGTAAATCGTTTCATTCTGCGTTACCTGATTGTGGTACTCTATGCCCATGCTGAGCGTGTTGATAAGTATTGCTAACAAAATGCACTGCTGGAATCGTCTGTGGTTGACAAGGAGCTTTATACACTCTCTCAACAGGGAACAACCCACCAGACAATAAATCTGCAAGCAACCCACCGCGTCGGTGAGGCACGCTTTGTTTTTACTCTCCAAATGGTCATTGTCCATCATCAGTTCACCGTCCGATTGTCGGTCCATCTGTAAGGGGTTGATGATTGTAAGAGGGGAGGGGAAGAAAATCATAATACGTATACATAACCAAGAAAAATATTAATGATTTTATTATTATTACTGTTTTGTTCCGATAAACGGCCCCGTGAACTTTTACGAAATGTTTGGTATCGGGACAGATTAGATAATATTTATTAACTTACGAGCGCGTGACGTTTCGTCCTATTGTTGTTTCTGTGGTTATTGTTGTTATTGTTATGGATGTTGCTGTTGTTGGCTGTGCGGTTCACATTTTGCACGATGGTCGCCACGGAAGAACTTCCAGTCTTGCCTAGTGCCTTTAGCAGCGAAGTTAAAGCCGATTGGCCGGTGGGCAAGGCTGCCGACAGTGCACCGCTGATCGCTAAAAGTTCCTGGCACGTCATGTCCTGGTCGTCGGGGTCAGCCACGGCGTTATTCTATAACATCAAATTATCATAATTGTTATAAATGTACATTTACGTGCATTATATTGGTCATTATTATTTTTACAATTGGTTATAATATAATATGTACTCGTATATTAATACTGGGTGGCTGCCAACCCGTCCACCAAGTTTGTTCTCGGAAAAAACAATTTGTCTAATTAAAACGTTGAAATTACGATTTTATAATATTGTTATTATGTTAGAAATATCCTGCAGTTATTTTGATTTATAGTGTTTTTCGGTTTACATAAATTAAAAATAGAATAATAACTATTACATTTTAAAATCTGCCATTGTCAATTTATGGAACTAATTTAAAAGTTATGATTTATTAATACTCTCATAAAGTATTATATATATTGCATATAATTTTAGAAATCATATGCAATTTAGGTTGAAGGCATATAAATGAGTATGAAATATAGTCAGCGGTTGGATGTGAGGACCAACACTTTGAGACTGATATGGACACATAAAATAATGTATTTGTATTATTAGTAATAGGAGAATACGTTTACTACATCATGCTATATACTTCTACATAATACATACATGCGAAATGGGATCTATAAACTGCTGCAGTTAATAAATGCATACAATGAGTTATTACAATTATGACAAGAATGCCAATAACAGTATTTTTTTGTGATCAAAATCGTGTTTGCTATTTTAAAATGTTTACAATTAATTTTGTGCATTTTGGTTTTAATTTATTTTATTTTATACTTGCATGCATGTTTTACGATATTTGATAGATGGGCTTCACAATATGATATCATTATAATGTTATATCGTATTTTATGTACTGCGATTACAAAGTGAACGATATCGATGTGACGACTCGAGAGTGGTGGTGGTCAAAACCAAGTTTATCCAATTACATCAAAGTTACAAAAAGTAACAAAGTCGTTGGCGTTTGCTGAGTCTTGTCACGTATAGTGAACAATGTTAAACGAGCCGTGCGCGTGGAACTCGTCGCTACCACAATAAACACCACTTCTCAACAACCTAATACGCCAATATTTATATATAATATTATAAACTAAATTATAAATATTATATAAATAAACGAATTTGTAAACTATATACAAAGTGATTCATAAATCATGCCCAATCGCATTATATCACGTAAAAATAGATTTATTCAAATTCCGGTTTTTCGGAACTTTTAGTGATTATACTCAGGACAATATTTTCAATTATTAAAATTTTGTATACATTTTAAGGAGTGTATTATGGTGATATTTATTATTATTATTATTATTTTTTTAATGTGTATACTAATATATTTTATAATATAATATACTAATATATTAGCCTACTCTATTGTTGATTAGATATTATTTTTAAAAATGGACAAATATTTATATTGACATCATTACGAGTAATAATTGAGTTATTTAATTTTGTGTACTAAGGATAATACTTCTCCGAACACCCTATGATTATGGATTTGGAAGATACGGGGATCGTGTTTTAAACATTAATATATTTCATAATAAACTATCAAAATGTTTTAATTTATATCAATTGTCCAAGTATAATACTTCAATATTAGATACAAGGACGTCAGTGGCGGCTCTGGTATGGTGCACAGGAGCACGTGAACCACCCAAAAAAATAATATATATGTATATAAAAATTATTAGATTTCTCTTATTAGACTACATATAAATATAATTGATTATAACTATCCATAATATGGTCTGTGCTAAAACAAATATAAATTAATAAAAAAGAAGTTTTTGAAGGTTATATGATGAGAAGTGTGTTTATAAACGATTAAATAATTCGCGGAGCACAAATTGTTTGTGCTCTGGGAGGCCGTGTAAGAATTGGGTATATACCACAATACGTCGATTAGTAGTATATGGTAGTTTGGAGCACATTTAATGTGTGCACCGAACTTGTTTTTATTGTGCCTGATGACGCGTCGTTCCTTTTTATTTAGATAAGTACTCAGTAGGTACATTATTTTGGTATTTACCTATACAAAAATTTACAAAATTAATATTTTTACCACCATCTTTCATAGATACCATATCTTATACATTTTTTGTGCACTAATTTATGTAAACCTCACGAGTCGCCACTGAAGAGCGTACACAGAATTCGTTTATGGGGGGGGGGTATCATTTATGTATATGTATAAAATGTTATTATTGTAATATTCCATAAGAGAAATCATTATACATGTCTTATATATGGAGAAGGAGTTTAAACCCCAATAACCCTCTCTGTTGGTACGCTACTGAGTTTACATACATTATTACAAAAAAAAAAAAAAAAATCAATTGATTAACAATTTGCAGTTAAAAAGATTGATTCTCATTTGAAAAAATAAGTTAGTATTAACATAAGATTTTATTGGTATAAAAATCTAAATAACTGATAATATTACATTAAAGTGTACTTAAAAGTTCCTAAAAATTAGAGTTTAAGAAATTGACTATTAAAGAAAAAAAGGGGGTTAAACATATTTGGTGAATTATACTGTATAATGTGTGATTTAGGGAGGGGTGGTATTGCTTGTAATGTTTGAGGATTTTACAAATATATGACATACGTAGGTACTTAAGATTTCAAGAAAAGGATTTTTTTTTTAATTAAATTTTAATATCATATCAATAGATTTATACGAAAAAAGTAATACAATTAACTGTTTTCTAGCGATTTAAATGAAATTTCTCATTTTGAATAGAAAATTATTATAATATTATTTCACGGTCGGACAATATTAAACGTACGTATGTTATACATTAACGACTACCAAAATTTCCCTAGAGTACGGAAATATAACACGTTCAATTTTTAAACAGCTTTCGGTGAACAATATATTAATAATTCCTTCGAAAACTCTCGCTTATTTCTGTTGAAAACGAGGAAAAAAACATTGATCGATTATGCAACAAAACATACGACGTAATTCTTTGTAATAACATAATAATATGATAGCGTTGTCTGTGCGATGAAAACTATAATAATATCATCGACGAATACGAATCGTGTGCGTAATATCATTGTAAACGTACTGTTAATATTGTAAATGAGAAATATACATTCTACGCTATAATTTATAAAATAATGTTCAGGCTGTACAACAAATGTTAGGTGTCGCCGTCACGAGTCTCGTGAGCGGTATATGTGCGGACTGATATAATAACTATTTTCTTTAATCGTAAATTCGGCGTTACGGTACACCATATATTTTTTTTTATACAACTTATAGAGACGAGTACAGTTGAAAAACGGTTTTCAAAAGTCCAGTTTCACACGGCGGCTTCTTGAAGTCGACGTTCTTACGTGTTTCTTGTGCTCCTCGTCTTTAATCTGGTTTGGTACGCGCTCGTCTACCGCCATTTTCAACATAGGTACCACCACCACCACGATATACATATGATATATTATATATTACTACGATTTAGATCGCAGCAGTTGCAGTCTATAGTGCGTGACTATACAGATTGTGCACTTGTGTAGATGTGTATGTGTGTGGGTGTGTGGGTGTGTATGTCTGTCAGTGAGTTTGGTATTTGCGGTTCTGTGATTTACCAGTGCTACAATGGTGGTACTGGCGGAAGACGTGTTCCACGCTGTCCCTTCGACCGTCTGAGTCGTCTTCTCGGTCGAACAAAGTGCAACGTTTGTCGTGGCAGGGGTGGCTGCCGTGGTGGAGGCAGTGGTCGAGGTGGAGGTAGCGGACATCGTTACCGCGGAGGACGACGGAGCAGCGCCGGCATCGACGGCGGCAGCTGCAGAGGCAGCAGCAGCGGCAGCGGCGGCGGCGGCAGCAGCGGCGGCAGTAGTGGTGGGACCACTCCTGGTAATTAGTTCGTCGCTGAAAGCCACTACGACGCTCCGTCTCCTTGACACGATTCCGCCGTTGCTGGATGTCGACCCCGGACTTAGAAGGTTCCCGCTCTAAAAAAGGAGCAACGGTGGGAAAAATTAAAAAGAAAAAAAACCCTAATTTTTTATTCGGGTCAAGTGTGTCACCCGTCACAACTCCCTCCAGCCCACCCTCACCTTACCGTATCAAAAGGCTGAGGGGCGTTGCAGGAAAACACATAAATAATTACGCACACACACACACATATACATAGTTTAGGTTAAGTTTATATGCGTGTGTGATTTGTACGCTACTGTCCATCAAATCCAGTCACTGTCGTTGTATATATTATTGTTGTACAATATAATATTATATTGTGTACAAAACAACCACCGACACACGTCACATCTCTCTCTCTCTCTCTCTCTCTCTCTCATAAACACTCGCACACGATTATTATTTCGGTACATTTTAATATTATACTATTGTAGGAAATATCATTTTTTTTAAAAAATAATTTTAGTACCTACAAATTATTATAACAATAATATTATGTTAACGCGATTCGATTATGTAGACAGTAGAGGCATAATGCTATATCAGGTATAATATAATAACATACGTCAATAATTATTATACCGAGTTTAAATAAAGAATTTAAATATAATTTTTTTCCTAGATATTTGGAAAATATATAATCTGTAAGTATTTATACAATACGTGTTTGTGATTATATAGTATATTTAATTAACAGAGAAATATCACTCGGGAAGAAACTTTTAATCGAATGCACTTCTATAAATAAACATATTTTAAATATTTTTTTTATACTTACTAGTTAATGGTGTATGCGAGTTCTTGAAAACCGGAATTTGACAAGATAAATTTAAGTATTTTTGGGGGGAAAATATGGTTTATAATTTTATAATATTATTCCGATAAAATATTTTTTTAAATTGAGGCACGAAAATCAACTAATAAAATATAAATTTAATTAGCTATACAAGTAATAGGTAATTTGATTTTAATATTATCTATCTTATATTTTTAAATATGAAATAACATATTAAAAATGTTAAATGTATTTGAAGCAAAAAATAGTATTTACATAATTAAAATATATGTAATATATATATATAATATATATGTATGTATAACCTTGTCATAATACGTGCGGTTCATGCTATAATACTACATAATATGTTAATACCTATTAGCGACGACTACTAGGTATATAGTGATATGTATTATCAGTGAATAATAATTGTACGTAAATACTCTGTTTTAACTACATTTTAATATTTTCTACGGCGACAAAATACGACGACGATAGCCTTTATATGTCGTGTCTATAGCTCTTACAATGTTTTGTACGTGTATCCATCGGAACTAAAACATCTCGATGGCGTCACGGAGTTGGTTAAAAAAGAGAAAAGAAATT
>VUJU01005641.1:0-12999 GCA_009835225.1 Aphis craccivora
TTTCGACTAGTTATGCTGTACACAGACACAAAAAAAAAACAAAAAAAAAAAAAAAACATACATCATTGTAAAATCAATACATTCTTCACTCCGTTCAGAATCTAAAAACTACACGTAACTAAAAAAAAAATTAGTTTCAAAATGATCAATGAAAATATTTTGATGTATATTTTGGGAGTTTGCAATTTAAAGAAATAGTTTTATCCATTATACATAATACTTTACTTCCGGGCAGGTGGCTGTAAAAAAAACCCCGTGTCCCTTTGACATGAGGTTTTTTTTTTTATTTTAAACACACCTATTGAGTTATTGGCTATTAAAATATTATAAATGTAGGGTGAACAGAAAATAACTTAGTATTCAATAAATACAAACAATCTAAATATTTAATATTGTATTTAGATTCCCTAACAAAGTAAAACTTATTCTAAGAAATAAGTTATATTTTAGTTATAAAAAATAATGAGTAAAACATATCAACATATTTACATTATATAAAAGTTATATATTATAGTATATTATAGTAATATATACATTACACAACTACATATACAACTATATATATTCCCAATATAAAAATGTATATAATTCAAATTTAGTAACAAAAATTTTAAGTATTCAAGTTTATTCATTTTTTTCAGTAATTTATCTACTAAGTTAATAGTTATATTAATAAATATGTGACAATACGATTATTTTCTTGTTTCCTCGTAATATTGGATTATTTTGTTAATTATATTAATTAAATCTGTAAAAGTAGTGGCTAATTGAATTAATTTTTAAAATAATGATGAAAATCTTATAGTAGAATCTGTGAACAATTATTTATTGTTTATAAAGTAATAAAATTAATAATATAACTATGACAATAAATTCATATTATTTTCTTTTTAAGATTTGATAGTTTCTGATTTAAAATAAAACAAATAATTACAGTTTTATAATAGATGTGTCCACAATGAACATAGTTTACAATATAATATTACATAATGCTTTATTTTTAATTTTTTGACTATTTTAAAATTGTTGATCTGTATAAAAAAGTTATGAAACTATTGGAATGATTATACAATTAGAATGTTTGTTGATAACTCACATTATTATTGTAAAATGTAATACCTACGAAACCCGGTAGTTTTTGTTCTTAGTATCCCTCACTTAGGCATGTGTATTATTCTCTCTCTCTCTATATTTATATATATATACACACATAGAACTACCTATGTAAAAAGGTTAAATTATGTTTAAAATGTTTTGATTACATATAATATATAAACTTGAAAATAATGTATTAAATAATTTGAAAAAAAGTTTACTTATCTATGGACTATGCTTCAATATTTGGTTTTTTTTTAAGGATTATTATTTATAACATACAAATAAGTTACTCTTATGAATTACTATAAATTGATAATATGAAGAAAATCTAAATAATCACACTTTAAAATTTTTCTGAAACAAAATTATGTACGAATAAATATTTATTCATGACATTATATGATTGTAAGTGTAAATTTACACTGTAAAACAATTCTCTTCAGGTAGATTAATGTTACTAATAATGTATCCATGCATACAATTGTTTTAAGTGTTTTAAATGTATTATTTTAATTCCTGTAATTTCATAGTTCTGAAATCTGCAATAGCCAATAGATTAAATAGTCTTAGGTCAATTAATTGTATGATAAAAATATTTAAATCTTTTAACCAGTATCTGGTGGGTCATTGGTCGCCCGACTATGTGTGCTAAAATAATTGATCTATTACGCTAATAGCCGACTTTCTCCTGGTAAAAAATAATGTAACGATCAACAAGTTGAGACGTAGGATAACCCTTTTGCAATTTTGCAAGCCCACAGTCATCGAATATTGCCCACGCGCCTACTTGTCGAGTATCGTATTTACAACCGGTCGTCAAAACATAATATTATTATAAAAACGCTTCATATTATATTGAAACTATCTGATTTTTATTACTTATATGTTTTCAATTAAACCTCAAAAGTGTACAATTACTTTTTATTTTAGAAATTAGATTAACTGTATATTCACTATATTCGTAAAACGTAAATTGATCCAATGAAACTAATTTATAATATATTTTATACGTATAATTGTTGAACTCAATATATAAGTATTTTATAGTTAAATTTTATACTGGGGGTGTAGTTGAACATTTAAATACTTGATAGTCTACTGTTATTTATAAAATAACCAATAATACCAATACTTAATATCATATAGAATATAGATATATATACTTAGATATCTAAGTGTAATACATTAAGTGAAAATATATTATTTTTTTTACTGTGGTCCTTTTTAAATCTAAACCTGAACCTCAATCTGATTTTATAATCGTGAAACGATTTCAGTGGAAAATATAATATGTAATAATAAGTAAACCTACCAAATAATAATAACAATATTAAGTTAATAGGTATTTTACTTGGTATTGGTATTTAGAATGGTTAAATTAAACAAAGTTTTTTTTTTTTAATAAAATATTTACTTTGTATTTAAATAGGTATTATACGAGAGCTAAAATTTAAAATTTTATTTATATTATTTAGTTTTCAAAATTTTATTATTACCCACAAATATGAAATAACTATGATTATTAATCATTTAAAAATTATATCACTATAGTCTTAAGTGTTTGGAAGTCAAACTATTATCACTGTGAATAAAATAAATTGATATGTATAGATTAGGTACTGTATTTAAAAAATGATATGATTTATATAATTATGTTTAATCTTCATTTACATTCTTTTAATATTAATTATTCTCACTTACCAGTAGAAACTCAAAGGTGAATAAACCTAAAATTGTTGATTCTGTTTAATATAATATGTCTAGGTATTCGGTTTTTGGACCTCATAAATCATCGCATAATATTTAAACGAGCCTCATATTAAATCAACGATTTTACACAATCATTCCACAAGGCATAGTAATTGGTAGGTATAAGGATAAATTATATTTATTTCTTTTTTGGATTACTGACATTATAAATGGCACTAAGAAGCAAAGGCAAACGAGTCATCTATTTTTATAACAATAAAGTGATCATGTACACTGTACAATGTTCATGCACTTATAGGCGAAGAGAATACCTATCACATTCTGGAATGCCACCTCCATAACACCATCATCAAATTATAACATTATAAAAAGTGATAATACAACTAATTGAAGTTTTATTATTGTCTCATGTCCTCCAAAAATGTAGGTATATGTATGTACCTAACTTATTATTGTTAAATATTTAAACACTTAAAACTTTAGACTAAACTCAAGTAAATCAAAAGTATAGTTGATTAATTATCACGACGTATTCATGCATTAAATATTAACTATACACTTTCGAATTTCGAATTTAATCTTCATCATATTCCTATAGTATTTTATAGCTGAACTGCCTGAACCATTAACATTTCACGACTTTACATATTATACTTCTTATAACTTATTTAAATAGACTTATTATTGTATAGTACTATTTTATATTGAAATAAATCTGTATAGACCTTGAATTTATACTTCAAGTCCCGTGTGTATTTATATAGTTTTGGTCAAACATAATGATGTCGATCCATTATTATAGTCTTATTGTTTTTGGTTTAGATACATAAAATTGGTAGACTATAGATAATATTAAAATACTTTTTTTGTTTGTCTATTTGTTATAAATACTCTATAATGTAGTGTATATGCCATAAGTTGTGACTCATTAGGTCGATTCGATTTTTATTGTTTTCAACTTTCATTTTTTAGATAGGTAAATATTTTTATTTAAAAACAAAAATATTCATGAAAAAAAGCTTAGTAAAAGTTTTAATAAAATACTAGTATATTTATAATACATGATTTAACAATTCGTATAAAAAAGATTGATATTATATATATATATTATTTTTAAAATTGAATTATATACACATCACATAATTACAAAATGTATTAATGAGTATTTTGAAAATGTCTGTAAAATTATTGCTAATACATTTAGAAATGTATGACTAATAAAAAAAACATTAATTTTTAAATTATAAAAATTTACGACGTACTAAAGTATAGGCCCATCTTTATCCATGATTTCAAAATTTTTGAAAACTTAAAAAAAAAATAGTTAAAGCTAGATTACCTAATATCCTTATTAGAAGAAAATTATCTTTCATTAAAACCTTAATTTGTCATTATAGATTAATGTATATATTGTAATTTAGTAATACAATAACTGAATAACTATAATTAAAGTAATCAAGATATTACGTATAACTGTATAAGCATTGTTCTGTAATTTAATGTAGAATAAAAAGCTTAGTGACATAAAGTCGGTACATATATGATATATAAGATCGTTACATTAAACATATTACATTGTGTGTATTATACAGATATGTAAGGTTATAATGGTTATGTATAACATATGTATAGTAAGTTTTAGGTATATCAATGTTCTTGATAGTTAAATACAAATTATAAATAAATATGCTACACACTAAAGTAAATGTTTTAAAATAATTATTTCATAATAAAACTATTAGCAAAAATAAAACATTCAAATAGAAGTTTTAATTAATAAAGCCTATATCATTACGATCGATTGACTATTTGTTACGCTCGGTTTATTAAAGTATCGACATTAACCTTAGGGAGTGAAATATCTTATTGCACGTTTTTGCAATTGTATTGTCTTATGATCGCGATAACCTTTTGCATATAAATATATATATACTTACCAAAAATGCCCCGGATCCAACAAGTGAGTGTTTTAGTTAACGGAACTATAAATGACCTCTTGAAAAATAAAATAATAGTAACCTCACACTGTTTATGACATAACTTGGCCGCTGCACTAACGCGCTAATAAAACGTTTTTACTCGTAGGTGGACTATACCCGTATGACTCGGAATTTAACGGAAAAAATTTGAATTCTCAGACACGACCTGTGCGACAAAGGATATAGTGATAGTTGGTGCTGACTGTCGAGGGGAAGCAAGTTTCCATATCGGGACGAACGATGAAGTTGCGCCGCAATGACCGCGACCTTCGTAAACAGCGGGCGTGGTGTGTATATATTTTATATATGATTATTTGTCTGTGTTTTTTGTTATTTTATTTGCCGATGTGGCAGTGAAACGCCAAAATCCGTTTTAAAATCTGAAGCGTAAAAGCACCTACATTATTTTACACACTGCAGGTGTGATAAATAGTTTACAATTTTAAATTATAAAATTTAATTATTTACTCTTTGTTATGTGTAAAATTGTAAAACGGACACAATAAAAACTGTACACACACCCACTATCGTTACCTATGTTTCAAAATTAATCTTATATATCCATGGACTGAAACAAATAAAACCAACCATAATATAACGTAATTTTACGGTAGTATTGATTTAAAAAATTATATACTATAAACATATATATGTCTTTATATATCTGCATTCAAAAAAGAAATAACTCGAAGACTTATGGAAATGTATAATAAGTATATTAATATTTTTTACTCGTGGTATAGATATAATAGGTAGTCAAAATTATTTTTGGTTATTATTGAGTTATTTTAAATTGTTGACTTGAGTTTTTTTTCAATTACTGTTGATAAATAAAAGTTTTGTCAGTAGTTTTTTCGAAAAGCTTGAAAATGTACTTTATAAGAGATTAAAAATAAATTGTTATTACAGTAGTTAAATATATCAAAATTACATAATGTAACCTAGTTTTAGTACTTAAGCATAACCTAAAGTTAGAAACCAAACCCTTCATACAGATTTTAAGACTTTCAGACTTTAAAGTATCTACGATCAAAATTAATAAAAAATACTTGATATTTTCTCTACTACACAGAAACAAATTTAATCAAAATATTATTGTGTTTTTGGTGGTTTCTAATATAATAATAATATAACAGTTAATAGTTAATATAACGGCAAAAATATTTTAATATCTATCTAAAAAAATACGATTTATTGCATACCGCATAATTGGTTAACAAAATATTATTTATTTGTTAATGTTTAGTTGGAATGTAATTACAATGTGATACGCGAAATCGTTAAGAAACTATTTTGATATTATCGAATAACGATTAATCAATATAATTGTAGAATTTTTTTATTGCCATGGTAACTATAATATCAGATAAAATTCAGTCAGTAAAAAAAAATTGTATTCAGTCCAATATTACCATCTAAAAAACAAGCCAACTCTCTATCGGCTCTTAAATGAGGACACCCACGCGATGTTCATACACAATAATAATAATAAAATAAAAACATGTTAAATGACATTTGTTCCTAATTTTTATTGTTAATATCATTTCTATTACTACTTTTATTTTTATTGTTATCATTACATCAATAAAATTGTAATTAACATCTTCATATCAGTATAATTATAATACTTTTGAGTTCTCCCGAACATATAGTAAATTGTTGTAAATAATTATTACAACTTATTGTTTAATAATGAACAAATAATTACACTTCAATAATATTACCATAGTTTAGATGTCCATGGTAGTAAAATTTTATTTAAAAAAATGGATAGTTATTTTGCTGTAATTCAAAAAAAATTGATAGTAAAAACTTGAAATATTACAGTATTAATTTACTATTAATGATATAAATTTCTCTACACGATAAAATGTATAAAGTATTTAGACTTATTGTAAGCTATTTATATGTACCACAAAATTGAAAATACAGTACGTAAAGTTCCTTATACAGTCGGATATCGTATTTATTGGGTTAAAAATTTAATAATATATATATATTTACTGATTATATAACTGATCTATAAACCAATACCCACAGAATAATATACTTACCTTAGGTGACATATTATATCTATTAATAAAAATACAGAACTAATATAAAAGAAGTTAGATTAATATTGTTTACTAGTACTGTACTACTGTAATTATTTGATTTTAATTTTGGGGTAGATTGTTTGAACTGGCTATGTTATCCGTTCATCTATTTATAAATTATAAAACATTACAAAATAATATGAACGATATATTTAATAAACTGGAAGTTACATTTTTTATTATAAATTAACTTGTTTTATACATTTTTCATATTTTAGTATTTTTAGTCTTAACATATTATTTAATTTCTATCCCTTAAGGTAATACGATAAAAATATAAATACGAAACTGGTTAGCCTTAGACCCTATTTATTTTAAGGCTACTATTTTAACGGTTGTATCTATGAAATATAATATATAATATATTATGTACTGTATATAATACTTTTATAATATTATATTACATGAACAGTTTTCGATAATAATGAATATAATATAATATTTTTATTTAAAAAATAAAATCTAAAAATCTGACATCATTATCACGTACTACCATCGATGATACACTTATTAATATATGCATAGTATAACGTTAAAAGTCGTGCATGACGTAAAGACATATGTTAATTGTCGCTCTCAAAATCATTGTTTGAGATGGCCCTGAACTGAGAGAAGTAAAATAACACAGTCATTATATAATTATTTTAGTATAAGCACGGGAATATTATACTCGAAGTAAAAACACTTTAACAGCGATTTTTCTTTTTTTCGTTGTAACGGGTAAAATGTCATCGTAAGGTCAAAGGATATTTTGTTGCGATTTGCACATCGAATTTGATGAATGTATTTTAATTCTTAATCGACACGAAGTCGTGTATATCAAATAAATAACTGACTTATGTGTACTGATTATTATATTAAACTACGATGTGCCACGAATAACCAAAGAAATTAACGCCGACATTTCAAAAATAGCCGCATGTCATTGTAATTTTTGTGTAAATTTAAGAACTTTTATTTTTGTTTTAGGCATTCGTGTAGTAGGTAATCTATATAGTTATCTACAAATTATATATACGTAATAATATAGCATAACTAGTATACGCGTGCAACAAATTACTAATAATATAAGAGTAAAATTGCACTTTATCGACTTTATTACACTATTGCCATAATTGCAGTACTTAGTACTATAATATAAATTTTTATAAAGTAACAATTGTGAAATATCTATAAGATTTGATAGACCACCAAATAAACTTAATAATTACAAGGATAATTGGATTAATGGAATTCACTTAAAAAAAAATTTCTGTTTTTCATAATGTAATACATGGCAATATTGTTTTTATAGTGTATAATTCTACAATTAAATCATTAAAATAGTGTGATTTAAGCTCCTTGGCTTTATTAGTTTTATTTATACTATATGATATATTTTAGTAATACAACTAATTTATAAGCACGAAAAAAATATAATATTAATTATATAATATTTTTTTTGTACTCAGTAATTTAATTAGTTATAAACTATTTACCATTTTTATTCTTTACAGAGAAATTCTTAAAGTAGGTTATAGTGAATATAGTGTAAAACTCATGTAGTAGGTACCTAAGGATAATTTAATTAATGTTATAATATTATATTCTAATACGGTTATACACAATTATGAAATATTGTAATGTTTCGGTATAAATTGCACGTTTTTTTGATGATTTCAATGAAATTTGCTTATAAACTAATATAATAAATAGGTATCTTCAAATTATTATTTCACCTTTTGTATTTAATAATTGGATGGCAGTATGAAATCATTACCCGTGTAGAAAATATATATTGCATATGTGCGTTGACCTAGTGTAAAATGACAAATTACCTGTTTTAAGTTAAACAAATTAAATCATTTAACTTATGCATAAGTACAATAAATGTCTGAAAACTTTTAAATTTAATTAAGCGATGACTTAAATTATTAAAAAAAATTGGTATACTATACAATCATTTGATAATCGTTGAAATTGAATTTATTTTGAATCATTGCTAAACAGTTAAAATTATTGTGTACTATATTGGACACGAAGCGGTTTCCTTTCATTTGTTCATTGTGGTCGTTAAAGTAGGGCAGTTATTAAAATATCAAGTGAGTGCTGTAATACCTATATAATTTCATCTTTTCGGGTACCTTTAATAGATTACAAATCACTTTTACAGTTACATACAACAAAATAATTTAGTTTTTTCAAATTTTACAATTCATCCTATACTTGCAGCTAGATTAGGCAAATTACTATTATAAGTAATATCTGTTCATCGATATATCTATAGGTTATTGTATATAAGTACCTACATACATCAAGCAAGTTAAAAAGTAAAAATTGATAATATAATTGGTTAATTTAAATTAATTTGAATTACTCATTCAATATTATTTATTTTTGTTATTTCCTTTTTAAATATATTATGTTATAAATAATAATAAATCAAGCAATGTCAATAAACAATACTAATTTAATATACTATATTATAATATACTTATAATTATAGTTTATGTTTTTTCTAAATGTATTGAGATTTTTATTTGCATTCTTAAGAACTCGAATTTTATGATAGGTAGTACAATAGTATAAATTATAGTATTATATCTTAAAAACAAAAATATGTATATATATAAAGTGTGTTTATTCTGTAAAATGATTATTCTCAAAGATTAACTTGTATAACTGATTCATCTCTCAAATTTATTATGCATTTATGCATGTTTAGATATCTAACTAAATATTGTATTTTACAAAAACAAATTGAGGAACTATTTATTCAATAGATTTTAAATTTGTAAATGTTATTAACATTCATATGTTAAGTTTAGGGTCATTTAGTATTTAACGGATAAAGTTACCGTTTGTGTGCGACACCGATAATTATACCACGACATTATGAACAAACCCGTTGCGGCGTTGCTTATAAGGTAAGCGAAAGATAAGATACTATATGAGATAAGATAAGATATTATCTGATAGCAGCCACAAGGCACATTCATGTACCAATGTATCTGTATGCAATGTGAATGTTAATACTCTTTCTTACACTTTATTTACTTATTTACCTAGATACCAACTTTTTTTTCTTATTTCGTATTAATAACCAATAAGTATTTAGCTTTGACAATTCATAATTTATGTGAAAATAAAAAAATTAAGTATACCTAAACGTTATTATCGATTGGGTATATTATTAACTATTTAGGTATTTTATCGAAACATAATAATCAATTAATATTTTATGAAAATTGTTTAAATATTGCCAGTGAAAAATATTATAAGAAGTTTTGGAATATTATTATAGTGACCTACTAGAATAGAGGAATAACTGTAATAGGTGTGATACAATATGTTCTTTGTTCCAGCACAATTTTGTAAATTCTGAAAATGTAAAAAAAAATCGATTCTTTTATCAAATCTAGATAAACATAACATTTATAAATATAAATTTAGATAAATCTAAATAAACAATGGTTGTGTGTTATTTTACATCTTCGTTCAGGGTCGTTATAGACACTGCAATCAAAAATACATACACATTAACACATGGTATAGTATGGACGTATGGTATACATATGTTATAGTAGTACACAATGTCACGCACGATTTTCAACGGGTACTGCATAGAATCGTTTTTAGCAATTGCACGTGGAAGTGTTATTAAAACGAAACATGATCGCACAATATTATACTGTAAACTGTGTTTACGTCCTTTACGAAATCAATAAAAATAAGTGCATAAGTACTATTGTAGGTATATTATTCATCAACGATTGAATAGAGAACAATGTTTGTTATTGTCGTGTACTAGCCGTGTCATAGGAAAAAGTAAAACCTACAGAAAGTTCGAGGTAGCGTGTAATGGGTATAAAGAGCATGACTAAATATAATACGTGTACCTACCTACCTATAGATTAATAATAATATTTAAATTTCAACAAAAATAAATTAGAAGTGTTCATGAAATTCTTGTTATTGACTACATTTAAACGTATTGTCGATTTAAATAATCCAACTTTTGTCTTTACAGATTTCAACCATAAGTACGTACGATATACAACTACATCAGTTACTAATGAATAATGATGAAGAGATTATATACTAAATAAAACGTTCTTTGGTGAGCATAATACATGAGTATATTATGAACGTCTATTAAATCATGTATTAAGTCATCTGTTTTTTTGAAATGGAGTAAATGTATACTAGATAGTATATTCAGTATAAAAAAACGAATTGTGAAGTATTTCAGCTGTTATAGTGTTACCTATACATTTTGTTGGCATAGGGTACGATACTAAAAATGTAATATTAGAAAACATTGACCACAAGTTAAATTAATGTTTACCAAGGTCATACATTATATTTATACACAGTATACAAGTTGAATTATTTTACAATATTTATTTGATTTATGCTAACTTTTGTTGTGCACTTTGTTTAATGAAAACTCGTAAACATTTTTTATCTCGATTTAATTATTATAACTCTATTTATAGTTATATTTTTCTTTTTCAATTTACTCTGTGTTTTTTTTTTTTTTTTTGTGTGTGTGTTAAAATTAACTGTTATCTGAGTCATACACGTACCGTTATATTATTTAATATATCGTAAAATGTATTAATTTTTACTGCAATAGTCAATTTAACCTATGCGAAAGTATATATATTCCCATAGAGTTAGGTATATACAACACTCTACTTTTGCTTTATCAATTATCATAGTTTTTATTTTTACATTATTATAATATAGAAGGTAGATGCCAATATTTTATTTTTTTTTTTTTAATTATTCTTTATTCATTTTATAGTTATTGCATGATAAAAATAATATTGTGTGGATTTAAAATATAAAAATATTTACCTATCTTATTATAAAAAGTAGAGATTACCCATTTAAATGATTTGTGAAATGTATATCAATTCAAATTAGTTATAATGTTGTATAGTATGCATTTGTAATGTAAACATTTTGGAAAAAAATTTTTTCACACTTATTTATCATTTCTTAGAAAATTCAAAATAAATACAAGGGTATAATTTTTAATTAGCGTTAAAATAAATCTAAATTATGTAAGAATTAAGAATTAATATTATTACTATTAATACATATTTAATATCATCAAATCAATAATATTAGTACCTACATTTTAATTAATTAATAAATAAGTTTTGTTTACTAATATTGATGATAATGATAATACATATTGAGTCTTTCAAACTTGCGGAGATCGCATAACAATTCAACCTAATCAACTCAACTATTTGTGCCACACACAATTTAAAAATATATTTCTTATTATAATCGCTAACATATTTTAAGGATTTTGGAACTTATTTTATAGTATAAGATAATCTTGCTTAGAAATTTAATAGGTCATCTACTTTTACAGCTCAATAATTTCCTTGCCTGCTCGTCTGCACTTAAATAGTTAAATGACTATACACCAGAAATAAACTATCTACTGAATATTATGGTTTTGCACATCTGTATATTACGTAGAGGTCAAAATCCATAAATATAGATTTTTGTATTGTAAAATAATAATGAAAATTCTATACTACTGTGGAAGACATAAAAGTTTGTAAGTTTGAAAAGTGGGTATAGTTATGAACTACAATATAATATTATTTTGTGGTATTATATTAAAAGATTGTCGACTTAACACGCGTAAATAATATAATCACTGCAATGACTATTATTCGTCACTTCGGTTAAATAGTAATTATTATTTTTTACCGACAGAAGAATATATTATTATAATAATATGCCAACAGACCGTGCAGTGTAGTGTTGTTGTAGTCGTGCTAATAAACGTTTTATTTCATACAACTCGCGCACCCGCCCGGATGACCCGATTGCAGTTGTATGGCTGCGGCTCGCGCGATGATTGCCAATACAGTTGAGGAGGACCTCAAGCGGCCAAACGCGATTGTTCTGTCTACTAGACTTACTAGAGAGGAGACCAAACTTCGTGGACCACATAATTTTATAACACATAAGATATCGCACACGTAACAACATAGGTAGGTACGTTATTGAGCACCGTCTAATTAAGTCAGAAAAATGTGCATATTTTCGGTTAATTACTCTATTTTTATGTATGTGTGGGTGTGGAGGATATATACCAAGGATAT
>VUJU01005642.1:0-12998 GCA_009835225.1 Aphis craccivora
CCCCCCCAGTTTACGCCTATGTACCTATAGCCTGCAAACTTTAGAAAATATAAGGTACAATTACAGTATTCTTGGGTATTGTTATTCAGTTTTATAATCCACATAAATTATTATTTGAATAAATGCTATAAGATATGTCACTATAGTACACTCTGCAACTTAAAATTTTTTTCAAATAAATTTATTTTCATTTTTAAAAAATATATTATCTTCTGAATTTATATCATAAAAATGAATATTGCTATTTTTTCTAGTGTCTGAAATATTGTTCCAGTAACTGACATTCATGCATTTTTTCTTTCCTCGATAAATAGTATTTAAAGCGATGAGTAATAAACTTGTAGTTATTAGAATAATTCTTTTTCAGCTTTTAGTAATATTTTGTTATTTAAAGTTTAAACCAATGTCTCATTTGAATCTAAAAAGGTTATCGTTTACATGATAAAAGTTTAAAACTCCTTTTAAACGCTAATAAATTTTGTATAAAATATGTTATCAATGAAATGATTATTATATTTTTATAGTAATCAATTTGTATATACATATATTATTTTATTTTTTTTGGTTGGGACACAATTCATGTAATTAATACTCTCAATAGATATCAAACAACTATAAAATGTAAATAATATATGGGTGATAATTAGCTTACTTGACGACATGAAGTAAAGAATTAAGATTAATTCGTAACAAAATTATTATTATTTATAATAAAACAATTTTTAATTTATGTACAATGCACATAAAATTATAATAACCAAAGTAAAAATTAACTACTAAACTTTAAAACAAAATTAAAATATATAAGTTCAATTTAGTTAGCTGATAATTTTAATAGTCAATATTCAATACTTCGATAAATATTGACGTTTTTGAAAATAATAAAAACATAAAAAAAAATTATAATAAAATAATATTTCTGACAAAAAAATGTTTCCTAAATATTTAAAATTACATTGCAAATGCATGTCTTCATTCAAAAAATTTATAGTAATATAAAATAACATAAAATATAATTTTTTTTTTAAAAAGTTGTATTATAATATCTTTAAACTTTATAAAAAAATACATTTTCAAATGCAATAAAAATTATCGATATAATGCATTTTTCTGTTTAAATAATCACTCATCATCTCATAATTTTATGGTTTTTATTGATTGATAATATTATTTTGTATTATAAAACCATATAGCAAAAGTAGATTTGATAATAAAAAAAAAAGTTTTTAATTGATTATTACTTTTTAAATATTTAATTAAAAATAAAAATAATATATTTATTCTATATTAAAATATCACTCATCACTAATTTGTTTTATTTCATGAAAAATAGTTCATCATATTCATATATTATAGAGATAACAGAAGTATTTTAAGAATTTATAGCACAGCATCATATTAAAACACATCGAAATAAAGAATTTCAATTTTTTAAATAATCATCATGTATTAAAAAAGGATAAATTACTTGATTTTAATAGTTTAAAAGAAATTAACGATGATTAAATATTAGTTATTATTTTAAAAATATAATAAATAATATGAATTATTGTATTATATCTGTTTAGATATTGTAATACGTTAATATAACATTTAAGACAACATAATAACTAATAATACAATATAATATAGTATGATAAAGAATTTTAATCAAAAATAAAACAGAATGTAAGACCATATAGAGAATAGAGAAACTGTACTCTGTAGCTCATAAGTTCATAATATTCATTAAAATCAAATAGTCACGAATAAAGTAAGTTAGAGCTTATTAAAAATATAGGGCCTTTTGTAAAAATATCTTTTATCAAGAATATCAATGGATCCTTATTTATATATTATGTTTGTGTGTGTGTAATGTGTTTCTGAAAAACAGTTATTAAAACCATTATAAATAGAAAATGAGTTAGTATTTTAAAACTTTTTAAGAGCATTACAAAGCTGAAAATTTAATAAATAAAATAAATAAATATATATAATAATGAAATATAAATGTTGACAGTTAAGTATTTTAAAATTCTTAGTAGCTTTGAAAAACTGATAATATCGAAATAGTTTTTTTTTTTTTTTGACAAAGTATAATAGATATTAGATATTGTAGATTTTAATATTTAATATTTTAGATTTTTAGCAGAGCAATGAATTAGTTTCAACAATAATGTATGTGTTTTTTACATTGTTTTTTTTGTATTTGCCATCATCTTTTGATGCAATAGAATATTGTAAATCTTAAACTTTGAGGGCGGTTTCTGGTATCAAATTTAATCTTATTGGTATTATAAGGTAGAGAGAGGATGAGGATCAAAACTTTATCAAAATAAGTAAGACAACAATAAAATTTAAAAATATCTGATTGGTTACGCTACATTAGTTTTTGATGAAATTAATAATGGGGTTTGCTAATTCAAAAATGATTTTAGTCGTAGATACTTGACATTTTCATCAAATATTAATGTTTTTAAGTTATTCAATAGTAATTTTAAATTGTTTATTTTTTTTTAATGTAATTGTTTTATCTATAAATATTTTTGCTCAGTAAAATAACTTGAAAATATAATACAATGTTCTCATTAAATTTTGCTTATAGTAATTTAAAAAATCTAAAAATATATAGGCATATTTTTAAAAAGCATTCTCAATAACTATATTATAATCTATGTACCTATGTAATGGTTTATGAGGATTCATTTATCCTACCATATTACTGTAAAAAAAAATAAATTAAAAAATATCCTTAGAAATAGACAATACAACATCTCCCCTTTCAACCATATTTTTTGTGTGTAATGATTTATCACTCGAATTCTACTCAATAGCAGAGCACCTTGTTAGGTTTCTTATATAATCTACTCGTTTATATTATCACTATTTTTACGTTTTTAGAAATAGTATTTTAATTTTTTCTTTAATATTATAACTTCAAGGGTTATTGGCATCACGTTAAAAGTTGACTTAATAATTATTTATATTGCACTTATATCTAATAGATGTACCTATATATATATATATTAAAATATGTTTACTGGAAGTAACGACAATTTATTATTTTTTTTTTTACTATAATAGCATAGATAGGTATTACATTTTTCTTATACATTAGAATTTCTAATAATTTAAAATTATTTATAAAATTTTTGGACTCAAAAAATAATCATAGGTATAAATTTAATATCAATTATATTTTGTAGGCATTAAAATATCTGTAGTTTATGTATAATAAAACTACAAAAATTTGATCGTCACTGAAAATATTTAGGTACTCAAGTAAAGATATAATATTAAATATTTAGATATACTATATTATACTGTCTTAACCTTGTCTTACCTATGTTATTTTTATTTAGCTATAAACAATATAATATAAAAAATGTATAAAAACATTGTAAGTATATATATAAATTTATGTATTATCAATTTCATATTAAGTTTATTCAATTCTTGAAATGAATAAAAATTTCATTCGTGTAATGGAACTTATTTCTATTTAAATTTCCAAGGTAAAAATTGTATCGTCTATTTACACAAGTAACATTAAACTCATCACAAAATGATCGTTTTTATTGGTAACTCTTTTTTCTAAATTAAAATTAAACTGTTTAATGTGACTTAATAATAATTTAGTTTTATGAATCCAATGAACTTTCGTTGCACAAAATGATAGTTCAAAAATATTTTTATTTACTTATTTGTAGGAGCAGTATTATTGAAAAATATTGTTTCGAGTGTATTTGAACACGATTAATTAAAATATTATGTAGTTCAACTTTTTTGTTAATTAAATTACTAAACCATTACCTTTATAGTTAATAAAGGTTCAAATGGCTCACAATAATAAAATAAGCTTGTGCGATGTACCCACCTTATAGGTACCATTTATATTTTCAGGAACAGTTTTTGTGAATAAATGACTATTGCTGCAGTCGAAAAAGCTCACACTCGTCGTCGTTATTTTTGTTTTGATAACCTAAACATTCCCTTTTTTATGATATCAAAAGAAATTTGGATTTTGCTTGACAAAACCTTTACGGTTTACTTGATATTAGTGACAGTTCAATTAAACGATAATTTTTAAAAAGTCGCGATTCGGTTCGAATGATGTTTAAAAAAAAATGCGTAGATACTCAAAAGCAATTCGCGTACACCGATCATTGTTGTGAAAACAAGACATTACATTAAATTTTATAGGCATAAACTGCGTGTTAAAAAAAAAAATAGTTTGCTGTAGCCGATAAAACGTGTAAACAAATAATGCAGTATTTTTTACTTTAACGGGACGTTAAGAATCTGTTTTTATTAAGTGACTTAAGTGATTTTGACTGTAAATACTATAAGTTATGTATCGAGTAGTTTCTTTTTTTGTATATATATTTTAAGAAATAGCATCATAACACAAAGCACTTGCAATTTCCTTTAAATTTAATATACAATAAGTTATTCCGTACGTTTAGACTATACAATGTATTAATTTTTAGCTACACTAAAAGTCAAGACACATTTTTAATATTAGTATATATTATAATATTAAATTAGTTTTAATTTTAAACGTCGCGTAAAATACGTAGATATAATATACCCAGACGCTAATGAAATGCCTCCACAGCAAATTACTTATTAACATAATAATTATGACTAGACCATAGTGACTTCATACACGACAATCGTTTTTCTCATGATGTCACGACATCAAATATTTATCTTGTTGTTATTATAATGCAATAGAGGTTGGCACTTTTCGTCTTTTCGACATACCTAGACCATTCGTTTGCGTATACACTTACGTTGGAGTAATGATATCTCGCTGATTCGCTCATTATAATAGAATGTCGTTTACAACGTACAATAATGAGCTTGTTAAGCAGAACGTATGAATATTATTCTTACGAAGACGTATATATTGTAATTGTTTAATCCGCCGCGACCGTTCACATAAAACGCACCTAAATACAATCTATAATATAATAATATTCCTCGCACCTTTGATGAATACCTATTCGAGCTTTTGTTTTAACTCGTCGGGCGACCCGCTGGACACGGATTTCACCACATCCCTTGTCTACAGTTTCCGATTTCCGTTATCAGACCGAATGCATATTGCGTGCAATAAAGATATCGAATTACCGAGTATGAACCGCGAAGCTTGTATATAATATAAAGTGAACGGCATAACAAGATTTTAAACGTATATAATGTCGCTATCTTTAAAGCCATAGTATATTATATTGGCCGACTCGGCTGCCGAGTACACACCGTGATATGGGACCCCTATACTTTATACATATATATATATATAAAGTAGGTATGTTTATTACTTACGTCTTACGCGGGACAGCGCTTGATCTTTCGCGGCAATTGGACCACGTCCAACGTCACTTCTTTATGGATTTGTGGAATTCAGATTACGTATATATATATATATATGTATTGCAGGGATAGGGTTTGCCCATATCACTACGCGCTGGAGGTATTTGAGTAACTATATTATATCGATCAGCTCTTTACATAATACATTTCCGGCACCGAAATAAAGTCAAGGTCGCGTGGTCTTAATATGCAGTTCTTATGCATATTATTTGCATAGACTAGATTTATGTAGATTCGTAGATTCGTCTGTCTATCTCGAAGTGGAATATTGTATACCTACTTATAGTGAGTGCAAATTTTTAATACGACCGTTGAAGTCTGTATTTTGACATTTAGAGTTTCTGCTCGATATACTATATCATTCGCAGGGGATATACGTATTGAGCGACGATCCAGGTCGGAGATGGGTGGAAGGAGAGGGTCTTATTAATTTAAATACATATTTTGATTCGTATAATTTTCAAATCCACCAGTTAAGTCAATAAATAAAAGTATAAATATAGTGATATAGTGATATATAGTGATATACATTAAAAATGTCTAGGGCCAAGTACAAAACAATAGATTAGAATGAGTTGTTACTTGTTATAAGGATGCGTGCGGGTTAGTGAGGTACTCACAACTAGTTACAAGTAAAACTCCCAATCGCGCATATAGTTGGGTGTCGAACACCCAGAGTGATTCACCAAGCATGTTTACCACTATTTTTTAATGAATTTATTCAAATTCTGATTTATGGAATTTTTAAATATACTTAAAGATCGTATTTTAAAATGTTTGAGATTTTTTTTGTCCTACGTAAGAAATGTCCTCTGACTAAATGAACTTGTAACTATTCTGCTTTTCAAAAGTTTTAGGTATTACAAAAATATAAAATACATTTGATACTAGATTTAGAGTTTATTATTCTTGGACCATTTGTATAAATTATTAAATTTAATAGATTAATATTAATTATTAAAATATGAAATACAAAACTAAAAAAACATTTCAAGAATTTGAAAATATGGCCTTAAAGTATATTTAAAAATTCTGAAAATCAGATTTCAAATAACAATATTGCGGAGATAAAAAGAAGTGAGAACGCTTAATGAATCACTTATTCGTATAATTATATACTTTAGTTTAATTTTTCTTTGTACCTATCGACTGTGAAATGCATAATATATAATTTAACTACTTAAACCACTATCGATACTTATTGTTTAACTTCTTATTAGTTATTGTAAACATCAAAACATCGATTATAGCCACAATACAACTTGATACAGAGATGGTTCCCATGCCTTTCACCGTAATTTACCACCTACGATTCATTCTGACATAACTACTCCTCTCATATCAACAACCAATTTTCTTTTTCAAAAATTAAAAATTTAGATTAACAAATAAAAATATTTAATTTTAAAGCATTCATATCAAAAATATGTTTACACTTTACAGTGATTTCATACTTAATATAGTAAATAATAAATATAGTAACATTTAGTAAATCAACTAACTAAGTAATTAACACCAAGTATAAATTATTTAACTTAAAAATAAAAGTTTTATGATAGTTAATTTATTAATTTAATTGTATTAAATTCTATGTTTCTCGATCATTGAACATTTATATCCATTGTATCAAGGTAGTTAACTTGAGAATTGAGATGTAGTGAGTTTGACAATTATGATCTGTAGTTGTATTATCTGTCTTGATACATATTATTCGATCTGTCACTGCAGTCTAAAACGTTTGTAAGTGGATGTGGATTTATTGTTTATTTGTCGTAGATATTTTATATATTATTCTATATACCTAGGTGCAACATACCTATAACTATTTATTACTTTGATTGCACTTTGCAATGTCACTAAATAGGTACTTCAGTAGGTACTTGTACTGTATCAAAATGACAAAATATAATATATAATATGGTAGTGCAGTTAATATATTTTTTGGTTTTTATTTTATATTCTAATACGTGGTATAGTATTTTTTCCCCTATTTTTTTTTTAAGCGTCTTTTTGGTCTACACACACACTGCGTAGAACCCCCGCCAAGAAAACGTTACAACCGATTAATTACGTCAGTCGTCCGAGCACCCTGCCTGCGTTAAATCTAATTATTTAATTCTCGAAACATTTTCAAGATCATCTCTAATTTGAACCCAGAAATAACATCACAATTTGTCTACTATTGTTCCAGATGAACGTTTTTGTTGATCGCACAAATGAAAACAATATTGTGTTAAGTAAACAAGCGTAAAAAGAAAATTATAGAAAATTATTATTATTAATATTTTTAATAGGCAATTCGCGTATAGATACTGAATTTTAAACTGAATATAACAACAATTGTTAAAAGTTGGAAATTAAAAATAGTAAGTAGAAAAAACTGTAAAATATTTACAAAAAAGTTATGAAACGTATTAGAAATTAGAACTGTTATATCGGAGTGTGAAAATTACATAGCTATAATGATATTAATGATAACATTATTTTCGAATGTACCAACCACCAGAAAATGTTGATCACTTGTATACAAGTAGTATACCTAAATTATAATTTATACTTGATTTTGATCATCCATATAATAATAATTTCAACGAGTATTGAGGATTTTTAATTTAAAAATAATTTGAATCACATTATTATTACTTCTCAAACTCCTCAAAAAACAATGAATATTTATTTATTTACTTTGAGTATTTGACATTAATTCATATAAACTAGTAGTGTATTCAACCTATAATATATAGTTCATAATACGTATTGAGCAATTCATACGACCCCAAATTGTGATATGCGGTTATGGATTTTAATTAATATTTTTATTCCGTATTTTAAGAGACGCATAATATACATAATTCATTATTAATAGCGTAAATCGTAAATCTATTGAATTTAGGAAAACCAAAAGAAAAAAAGTTGTTTTTATGACGTGCGTACGTTACAGTGTGTACACTGCATGACGCATATTACTGCCTCCAACCGAGTTTACATCGAAAAAGACTTTTCACCCATTAGCTATAAATATCCCCTGCCGATTTGATTAAAACGTCTCTCACTAACATCATCATAACCTAATGAAATGTTCATTCATTGTTATTTAGTAAGTAAACAATTTTTCCAGCTTGGCCGTATGTGATATACGAGTTATACCATAACCTAGTACTGCAGTTCTGTATAATATTATACATAAGATTAGATACATAGGCCATAGTCATATGAGCATTCATATATTAAAATTAAATTATAATAAATTTTGTATAACTTTCCAAAGCATACTAAATTATTTAAGGGACTATAAAATTACTTAAAAACTTGACATATTAAAATAAAAAATATAGGTTGGTAATATTATAATGACTAACGCTACAAGTTCCATGAACATTATTAAGTATAAATGTATAATTACAATATAATATATGATACTTAGGTATGTATACTTAAGAAAGTTTTCACATTGAAAAAAAAATTTATACAATTTTTACTTTTACGTTTTATGAAAATATTCTGTATGCACATATTTGATCTGAAACTGTACAAGTGTAAATTTCCGTGAATAAAAAAACTGAAACTCTCTTAAATTAAAATATATCAATGTTAACTTAAAAACCAATTTAGAATATTTAATACTGTTACAAGTCATTAAATTATTATAAAAAATTAGATATCATTTTTAGATTACAAACAGATGAAATTTTGGATTTCAAACCGAACACATCACAGCATATGTTTTAAAAGTTGAGCTAACAATTAAAGGTTATACTTATAAAGTTATAAATAATAGTGGCAATGTAAATAATATTTTAAAATTATTTTATTATATATTTTTAATTATATTATTTGAGTCGTGCTATGTGAATATATAAATCTTTTTTTATCATTATGTATATTGATAGTTTACATTAAAAAAAAAAAAATAAATTAGAAAAAGTGTGTTAGCTTAAACTGGACTACCCACTACTAGTTACGACTGTGTTTTAATGGCATAACAAAAAAATAAAATAATCTTATTAATATACACAGCAATGCTATGCGAATAATTCAAATAATTTTCTTGATCATGTTATCATCTTCATAATTATGTACGTATCAATAAAAAACAATTTAATACACACTTATTAATAATTATTAAATAAAAATTTAAATCTTCATAATATACAAATGATCGCTTGTGCGAGCATTATATAAAATATTTTTAATAATAAATTTAAAAATGACGATGTCTTACACGGCTACACGAGCTAATTTTCTTAATTAATGGTTTTTAATTATATGTAAGTATAGGTTATCAATCTCAAAAGTTACGTTACCACAGATTTTTGAATTGATGCCAGCAATCAACATCCAGTCAAACGTCTCTCGCGTCTTCTGTCTACTCATTTTCGTCTTACACTGTTAAACATATTTCAGTACTAGTTTACCAGTTAAGCACTCTCATTATTTGCAAGTTAAACAGCAGAATCTACTGCTGATATCGAGGAGTCGTTACTCCAGCAGTGATAGGAACAACCTAATATACATATTACACGAATGCTACGATGACCGTGTTACAATTTTATTATTCAGCTGCTGTTGAATTCACTTGAACCGTCTTCGTTAGCATTGAGATTCAACCCATTGCAGTCATTTCCGGTTGTCCATTCCAGGACTATGTCGACCTCCAACATCTCAAATCGCGTATGACGAGGACTTCAGCTGCCCCTGAGCGTTTCCTAAACGAATTTGGCTGTAGCTCGGAGCACTGTAATATCTACGGTTCATATTATTATATCCGCAGGAGACTTCAACTATTTGTTCATAGAATGGGTCAAATCATTATTGTTGCTCTTTTATCAAGGAATATCGAGATGAATTCAAGCGATCAAGCCCCTTAAAATTTTAAACGCTATACCTATTATCGTCTATGGATAAAAATTTATATTAACAAAAGGTACCAACCAGGGCCGGATTAAGGTTTTTGCCGCCCATAGGCTAAAATAAATTTAACACTTAATTTACATAGGTAAAATTTGCTATTTCGTTTCGACAGTTAAAATTTGCCGCCCTTTAATATTTGCCGCCCTAGGCTTTAGCCTATTCAGCCTAAGCGGTAATACGGCCCTGATACCAACACAAGTGAATATCTCTATAATAGTCATTAAAGAGGTTAAAATATTTTCATCCTATTCAAAATTTTGCATTGATACAGCTTTACAAGTGCAAAAAGCGCCAATATCAAATCGACAGCATAATATTATTATAGTATATTACATTATATATATATATACCTATACTTACAGTTTGTTATAATTAATTGGACAGCTAGTGACCCTAGTTTATGATATTGTACATAATGCAAATATTTTAATATAGTTTTTATTTTTAATGTAATTTAATATATTTATACATCAGTACATCACACATTATCACGTAGGTATTATATAACGAAATACAGGTACCATAGTTAAAGGCAGGCCATTTTCGTAGGTATATTACATTAAAACAAAAAAAAACTACATTAAAATAGTCATAATACGTCTTAAACTAGGGTTTCAACTTTTCAAATAATTAATACACTGCAGTGTGTCTGCATAATAATTAATAAAATTTAAAAATTCAGCATTTGTGTTAAGGCAATTGCTTATAATACATAGCTTGAACGAACGAAACATGCAATGCCCTCTTACAGTATACAATGCAACTAAATTTTCAATAAGTTCTTTGACGATTAATAATACTCAAAGATTACGTGATGTTATTCTTTTTTAATAAATATGATTATTACTTATTATTATCGAATTAAATACGTCTCTCTGATAGATACTTGAAACTTACCTGTCGGCTGTCATTATTTTTTATGTTAATGCATCTAGGCACTAATTATAGTATAATAAACTTTTAGTTTTTAAGAATATTAATTTTCTAATTTAGTGATTGTTTTTTTTTAATTCAACAAATACCTATACATACATAACCAAGCTTAGGTTAGGTTAGGTAAATAGGCCACCTACTTTTACATTTTAAAACAATATGAACGTTTAAATTTAATATACCTTACACTTGCTTGGTTACAATAAACATAAATTAATATACCAAGGTACAATTTTAATATATTAACAAGTCTACATATATATTAATAATTTAATTTTCAAACATCTACAACACTTGTCATGTAGTAGTTAAATATTTATGGTCTTAAAACACAAATGGACTACCTATAATCCACATACATTATACTCGTAGGTATAGTATTTATAAACTATTTTTTCAATAAACTCAAAAGCTTTAATACCGCGTTAGTGTTTTTATTGTAAAGAGTATTAGGTTAAAGATATTTTTTTACTACATAGAACTTTATAAATACTCCTCCCATATTGCTTTTTTTGTTGTATATTTAATTTCAGGATCCTTCACTTCGTATTCTTATATGTAAATTTAACAAAAAATCCTTTGGCAGCTGAATGCATTAATATTTTATTTATACCTTAACATATTCCTAATTCCTACAGCCAATATGGTAGTATAGGTATACCCACTTAAATTTATGTTACGAATATTTACTTGTACTGCAGGATGTAACAGAAAAAAATAACAAGTGTGATTAATTAATTTATAATAACTTTCATATTTACTCATCAATATTAACAATATATAATCAACAATAATAATCATATAATATCTGCGATTAAACCTTTTTATAAAAAAAATCTTAAAAATAATATAGTAATAATCTATTACATAAAATAGTTAACTGAACAATATAATTAATTAAATACCTACATCCGTTAATTTGTTAGTTACGCTTATTAAAATCGAATTAACACCAAATCCTATTAGGTAATAATATAGATTATTCTTAATTTAAAAAATTGAGTAGTGAATAATCGTGATTCGTATTTTGTGGAATAAAATTATTTAAACGTTAGTTACGCACTTATACGCTGTATTGCATGTTTGAAACTTTCGATTATAGGTACATATACTTTATGTATGTATTAGTATTACATAGATATATTTGTACTATCAGCATATCGATTGTTTACTATTTTACTATTACAACGAAATATTTAAAAACGCATTACTAAAATTACCTATGTACTTTAAATCACTGAATACAATGTTAAGCTAATTTTTAAGTAATAACTAAATGCAATCAAATAAAACTGTACCATTGTTTATACATATACTTATTTATGATTATTCTCATTTTCTCAATAAAAAACTTTTTATTAATTACGACACATTATAATAGCATAAATCACTGAAATAATATAATAATAATAATTTAATATAATAATAATAATATATAATATATTATTATCATATAATAATATTGTAAATTTACATTTTAAACATAATCTGTTAGTGTTTTAGATTCTAAAATAAAACATTCACAATTTTATATTTTTAGTATAACACAGAGTTAGGTTAAGTTTTATATTTTAAGTATAATATATTACTTATTGTTAGTAAAATAGAAAGTTCGTTAAGACACATTTATTTTTTAGAAGATAAAATCAGATACTAATATTTGTATTGCGGTTAAAAAATATTAACCATAATATTAAAAAAGCGGGCAAGTGGGTACCGCTCTGCTGTACATTAGGTGCCGTGTGGATCACTATATATTGTAGGACGGTTAAATTTGAATCCAATGATAATTATCA
>VUJU01005643.1:0-12992 GCA_009835225.1 Aphis craccivora
TTTTTTTTTTCATTTCTCCCAAATCGAATATAACATACCTATTATAGTAGTCACTCGAACACGCATTATATACGACAAACACCCGAAATATTTACAACTTTCTATCGTCTCATATACTCATAAGCAGCTTACCTATATACATATATATATAATAATATACAGTGCGTGTGTGTTTAGGACGTTTGAGTCACCCGTCGACTTTGTCCCCAATATCCTTTTCGGATGACATGCAAATCGATGCCCGCCCGATTTTAAATGTACAGATCAGCGGCAGCTTCAGGCTGCAGCAGATTCGCAACAGGACCACACCTCGGCGTTTCGTGACAAATATACGTGTTAGCGATATGCGTGTACGTGTGTCCGTTTTATAGCTAGTTGTTTGTAAGTGTTCCCATTAATATACATATAAAAATTATATTAAATACAATATATATAAATATATAACCGTTGAAAATATGATATGTATATTGTCTATCAGTAAGTAGATCTGAAGAAATACGACACATTTAAATGCAATATATATCTGTCGTGTCGTCTTCTGCATACCTATATATCATACGAAATCGCGGACACTAGAGATGGGCTATCTGGGTTTAAACACTTCCCCTCCGTTTTTACTCCGTACCTACTATTAATTTAAAAAACAGCCTTTATCGTTAATACATTACTTTATATAAAAAAAAAAAAAAAAAAAAATGCGTATGTTGTATGATCTTCTATAAAGTTACCAAACAATAACTTGAGACGAGTTTATTACTTTTAAAATCTACGAAAATATTTTAATTACCATTTTATTATGATTTTATATTATTTCGTGTCTAGTTTTTCTAGGGTAAGTTGTTCGATATATTTTACAGGTAATGTAACTTTACGTATATTGATTGAATGAAAGTTTTTACTTAGGCATGTCTATATATATATATATTATATAGTAAGTCATTCGTAGATAATAATAATTAATGAATATTCTTTCTTTCTTTATTTAATAATTAATAAATTTACAGCGTAAAAGTAAAATAGGTAATAATAATAATGATCGTGGTAAATAAAGATATTAAATTTTCACCGATTCTTTGTTTAAATAATGTAAATAAAAAAAAAATTCTAGACATTCGTGTTAACATTGCTCAAGTTTTAGTATCTACCTTTAACCTAATGTCGGAGGTGGAGTTGGATCATACCTAACCATCCACCGGTGAGACGGATCTGCTGGTAATCACTATAATAATAGAATTCCGTCCCTGTATAAATATCTACGAATTACCGAATGCTTAATATTGTAATTTATACGCATACATTTTATATGAGCTGTTTGTTTTAAGGTAGTAAACGTATACAACTATTAATGTATTATTTTTGTTTGTAAGACAACACTCTAAACACGATCCACTCACACAATTCTCGTGGATTAAATTTCACGCGATCCACCGACTTAATGGTCGACATTATAATATTGAGATGACATTCATCTGACCACCGCGTGCCTTTAAGTATATTATTTATCCTACACTAGATTCACATAATATCATATACATGGTTGTTTTTATCATGCGTTCTTTCTCGCAAATAGTTCTTCGTTTACATAAATACTGATTAACGACCGTTATTTTACTCAAAATATAATATTATAATATATATATATATATATATATATATACTATTATACATTTGTAAGTTATTGCGAGAGAGTGCGTAGTGTATAACATACAAATTCACTTAATATATAATATATTATAATACTTATAATATTATAAGATTAATGTAAATTTTATATTATTATAATATTCACGGTCAAATATACACACGAGTAATAAAATAATCTAAAATTTTTTATACTTAACCAGTTATCTATTTGATATTCTTTTGGAAATAAAACTCCGCCTGTAATATAATTAAACGCATGATTTATAATTTATTAGCCTCTACTCCTAAATTTACTAACTGTGAGTTAGCGTATTTAACCGCACGTAGAATTCGAGTATAGTCCACGTTTTTTAAGGAGTGACGTGCGTATTGCACCATCCTCATCCCCACTCATCGTAGTCATTCAAAAATTTCAACTTTTTTCCGGGTCGATAATTGGCATGCGTAATTAACTTGACATGGCCAAAACTCCATTTTTTGTCGCGACAGTTTAGTAGAAATTTTATCATAAAAAAATCGTATCACGTGATATAAGTTTCGAGTTTATGATATTTATAAATATATTTAAAAATAAATTCATCGTTGTGTATATAATATTGATTACATATTATTTAAACGTTTACATTATTGGATTGCATATTATTAGTTCACTATATATTTTACGATCTAATTTTAAATATAATATTAATATTATATTATTATACAAGTAAATAATATTATGCAATACCTACATTTTGTGTATTTAATATTTATCTAGTAATTTGGATAAATTTAAATTAAATATATTTTCCTTTATTAATGTTAATTTAAGAGAAAAAAAATTCAAGATACACGTGTTTATAAATTGTTATAATTAATAACGTTATTAATTGAATCATAATAATATATTAATATTTCATAAATTATTAATAATGTAATATAGTATCATTATTCTTTTCAGTATTCAAATAGAATTTAAGAATTTTGTGAAATAGTATACCCTTTGGTAATAAATCTCCAAAAAACAACTAGTGGATAAATTCACATCATAGATCTTATATCGTTTACTTGGAAATAATAGAGATGGTACTCGGAGAATTTTAATGATTTAACCAGATACTAATGTAAGCAAGGTTCACATATCAGTGTGTCGAAATCTGCACTTACAAATTAAACAAATACATTCGAATTTTATTATATAGGTATTAGGTATTAGGTATTCTACCCGAATAAAAAAATGTCGACATTTAGTTACTAGCTCAACGCGATAGGGTGAATTAATGAATTATTTACTAATACTATGTCTACGATAGAGTAATGGAGTTTTCATAAATTAATTATTGTTTTTTTTTTTTTTTTTTTTTAAGCAGGGCTTTAAAATTAAATCATTTATTTTGATGTCTGGTGTACAAACATCGGAACAAAAAAATTAAAATAAGCATTTGGATTTAATATAATAGGTGACTATATGGGTGTTAATAATAGTTCATTAAAAAACTATATAGGTAAGTACAGGAACCAAATTTTTAAATAATAGTATATTTCTCAGAATAATTTCATAAGATATTATTGCGATAGTCTACACCTACTACTAAATGGATGAGACAAAACATTATGTTTAAATGTTAAAATGTATTGTTTTTAATTTTAACAATGACACAGCGTGAGAAAATAAGTCAGCGCAGTCCACATAAATTGGCCTAAAACGAGATGGTTTCCACGTGATAATATTATTGTTAACTAGGTATTTAAATACAATTTTAAAATGTTTTTTTTATTTTTTTTATTTTACAAGACTGTAGAGTTAGTTTTTTTTACGGACATACGAGTACAATATCAATTTTCATAGTTTGTTTTGTTTCAGTTAAACACTGCCAATGTACGTAATGTACGTGGAATATTATAGTCGTACGATAACACTACATGGCATTATAATATTTGAGTTGTATTCTCGGGCGCCCGTCGGTCTTAGCACATTGCAATCATAAACGTATACGTATCTATCGTGACCTCGTCCATGTTTATTTTTCAATCATCTTCTCCCATTTAATCTTTGATTGATTGGGATTTGCTTTGGGTATAGGTACTGCCGGGCGCTGGCTTTCACTCAGCCTACATATCTATCGGAATGGTACACGGACGAATGTTCTCCTCTATAAATTCGTTATGTTAGAAAGTAAAAAAAAAAAATAAAATAAAATAAACGTTTGCTGCAAGGTTGCCGCTGGAAGACGATTTACCATTGTCCGTTGGGCGCGATTAGCTTCCCATTATCACATCTTTCCGGCAGTTCGAGTATCATATTGTATACAATAATAATATAATATTGTGTTTGACTGTTTGGATTTCACTTTTTATTTTGGATTATTTATTTATACATCATGTCCTTTATGATAACCACCGTTGTCTTGAAAAAGTGATATACAAACATTACAAACACACTTAGTAGGGCAGCGTGAGAGCTAGAGGGTTATTGTGAGGTGATTTTCACGCAGCCAAAATCTGCCGGTGGTATATTTATCTATACAATATGATATATAAAGTTATTGTTTGTTTTGATTTGAATCTAGACATGCATAGTAATTAATATTATGTAACTAACGCAGATAAGGTAATTTTATTATTATAAATAATAATATCGATATCGATGTAAAATATGCTCAGTTGGTTATAATCAAGACTCACTGTTAGATCCGTCCCAGAAAGACTGTAAAGTCATACGATTAAACAATTACAGTACTGCAGTGTATTGTGCGAGGTTTATAAACTCGTGTAATATAATAGAAATTATTCATTTTTTTTACCTTGTTTTGATTATAAATGTGTTAGTATGATGTCTAAGAACATAGTTAAGAAAATATATTTAAAATAATTTTAGAAATGTAAATAAATGTAAAATTATGCTGCAGTAGATACTCGAGACTACTATAGTCTATTATGATTTTTAAACCCTATATATATATATGTAAATAATATGGACTTAAATTAATTAATGAATATTAATGAAATTATTCAGAGGTCAGTTAGGGTTAACGTGCAAAAGTATAAAATATAAATAAATTAATAAACCTCAGTATAAAATATTCAAAAAAATTGGCAAGAGGAACACATCGTAACCACAGTCAATCGCTTTTTAAAAAGTAAAACAAGATTTATTAACTATAAACGTAACTATGTTCTAATGGAATTAGCAACTGCAACCTGTATTTATTTACTTTTTCAAATTTATTTTATTCGATGCATAATCATCACATAATTTTTTTTTTTTTTTTATATGTTAAAAATTTAGTATTAATTTAGGAAATCAGTCTTCTGATGCTTAACACACTTTTATCCATTCTCTTTTAGATTTTTAAAAAATCTTTTCTGCAATTAATTGCCTAGGTAATCATATTTGTGTAAAATTAAATAAAAATACTTTTAACGCGTCCTATTTTTAATTTCACACATATTTGCAAACGGCTATTAAATTGATTTAAAATTTTGCCTTTAGCATTCCAAATAGATTAAAATAATTACCTAATAAAATTATCAACATTTTTAACTAAATAAATAATAAAATAATAATAATACATTTTTTATGGATCCTATATTTAGATCACCAAAAAATTGTACTTGGTGATGAATACGATAAATTTAAACTGTATTTGTTCTTTGGTTTCTATTGGTTAATGGAACGTGTGATACATATAAAATGTATAATATAATTTGATAAAATTAGATCAAATCATTGGAATAATAATATACATGACTAAATATTTTAACTATTTGATAGAATAAATTTGGGTGAATTTGGATATATTTAATTAACTAGAACTTTAAATTGTATGTAATAATATTCACTTCTCTACTTAAGTTTATGAAGCGTTTATATAATAAATAAATTCAATGAAATTTTAAAGTAAAACAAATTCACAAATAATAAAATAAATACAACAAATACATAAATTATTCACTGTTGAGGAGCGCATCAGATAATAATATTATAGAGATATTAAATTAATTTAAACTTAACCTATTCATAAAAATAATAACATATTCATTTTTTAATATAAATTATATGATGCATTATATTAATAAAGAACCATTTAACTTTAGAATTTTATAAATTTCATTACCTATTAAATCATCAATCACACAAACTGGTTCTAGGAATGCACCTTGACTTTCGTCTAAACTGAAACATCACGTCCGCCAGAAGAAATGATCAAAGAAAAAATGCAAAAACTTTATTGGTTAGTTCGACCCCACTCCAAATTAGCCGTCGAAAACAAAGTCTATACTGAATGTGTAGTTATTATAATAACGATTTTGATTTACAACATCGTCAACATCTAACTGTAGGGTTAGTAACATAACATCGATGCAATTCAACTCTATCAAGACATCGATCTTGAAACATCGCAATTCATCGTGTTGTGATGCTGCAGCCTACATAATAGTAGACGAAATCCAAAGGTTTGCTCGCAAAAACGTCGAGACGACGATAGATATCAGATGAAACGCCTTAAACGTCTGAAACCATATAATATGTGATTCCATCAACGTGTAAAGTATATATTATAATTTATATCTATAATATTTAATAACATATATAATAATTGTTAAACATATTTATAAAGACGTTCGAGTTGTTTAAATGATGAAGCCCCAAGGTATTGAAAAAAAAAAAAATTATAAATAATTTAGGTACTAGCGAGATTGAATGGTTGGTTATAGGCTCATTGCATTAAACATGGATATAATATTATAATCATTAATCCATAGCGAAAAAATCCTCAGCACAGAAATTAATACATTTTTTTATATAATAATTATATCCATGTTTAATGCAATGAGCCTGAACCTATAACTAACCATTCAATCTCGCTAGTACCTACTTTTAATGTTAATCACCAACAATCAATTTAATTTTTAAACAAACATTTATTGTTTAATCGAAATGTTGTATCTAGAACAGTTCGTATATTGTTTTTTAAATATGAAGTGTCTTTTACAATAATAATGTTCTGCCTAATGCCGATGGCCGATGACTTTTTTTTGGTTTTACGTGGTCCATTGTTTAGGTATTATTAATATTAACTACGTTACGCTCTTATGCTGTAGGTATTAAAAAATAAAAATGCTTGCATTCAATTGCCATTTGCCAAACATAATATACAGCCATCGATAATATAACTATGTTAATTATTTATTTTGTAATATATTCAATGTTTATAACACATGACCATTCCAACACTATAATAAATTCATGCGAATAACCTTCGAAATTTTAAGACGTGTAGTATGACCTTTAAAACGAATAAACTTGCTTCGCTGAAATTTTAAATACGGATGTCTTCGTAGGTCTATATCAGTAATCTATAAGTTTCAATTGCTTTCCAATTTGCATTAGGTATGCTTTTTTTTTCTTTATAATAAAACAAAATACCTATATACGTTTTTATTGTACACAAATGCACATTTTAACAACATTTATAATTTTAACTTCCATTTTAATCTAATTCTGAAAGATGTGACTTTCATAAAGTAACCTATACTATCAAAATATATTGCTTTGTACTTGACAATATACATATAACTGGTATAAATATACAACAATAATTTTAAGTTCGTGATTTTGAATCCCAGACATCGTTTATTTGAATAATGTTGAGTCGTTTGTAACTGTCAAAATACTAAATACGTGACAATTGACAGTATTTATAATATGTATGAAAGTCGTAATAATTGAGCACCACTCCACCGCATCAACATTTCATTGCATTGTCTTACTAAAGATATTATTGTCGTACAGGTAATGTTCACTGTCCTGTGATAACGATATAACATTAATATTTCAGCTCGTGGTTTATATTTAAAGTTTTAAAGAAACTAAATTGTTTCGAACAGATTTTCACTATACGAGTATAAAACAAATTTAAATTACATAGCTCCGAGTAGACAAAGTTTTAATTTTAACATAAACTATCTATTATCTCAACTGAAAGTTTTGACTTAATGCTTACAGTTAAAAACACATAAACAGTTTAATAATACTAATTACTATATGTTATAAATTATAATGTAATTGAACTGCTATGTAGGTAATTTATTTTTCTTACTGTGTTTCAAATAAGTAAATTGGGAAATTACAGATTTAAAAGACTATATGAAAGGAACTAATATAACATATTAGAAATAATGACCTAAATCAATCGGATTCATTAATATTTTTTATGCACTCTGGATGAAATCTTGATGATCAAATAAATTATCGTTTCTTATACAAACATATTATCATTAACAACATTTTGTTTGATAATCATACTGGTACAACAGATATATTGGCACACCTCTCACAATCTAACACATTATGTCAGAATGGCTCTCATTTGAAACAAATTAACGGAAAGAAGGAGTACCAAAAATTCTATCAGGAGCCTCCTATCTATACAATATAAAAAACAAAACTACCTTGACAAAACAAACGAATCTGGACTGCATTATTAATGAATTAAAAATTTCTGAAAATTTACTTTACAAATCGCAAAGCGTTCAAAAAACACATTCTTTGAAGGAGAAAATATCTGTACTTTTAAATAAACAATTCTAATTGAGTGCTCAAAGTCTAAGTAAGTAGCAAATATTTTTTAGTTACAAATTTTAATTTACAATCGTTATTTATTCATTTTGTTTGTTATTTTATTTTCGGAAATCGGTAAAAAAAATGTTGTTCTTTTCTGTGTAACAGTATAATACTTAGCGATATTCATTCTATTCATTGAATAAAACTATGTATAATGAAAAATTAATGAGCATATTACAGCTATACATTTAGTATTGTACATCATAATATGATGAAATTCATGTTATGAACACTTGTAGTACGTACAATAATGCTGTAAATGACTATCGACGTTGCATAATTTCAAATCTCGAACGCACTTTAATTATTTATTTTTTTAATATAAAATGATAAGAATGACAAGAACTGGTAATACGATACTTTTAAAGTTTATTAGATAGGCGAATCGAAATACGGAACTTACTGTTAAAATAATATAATAAAATCATAATAAATAATCGTGTTGCATCGCTGTACCAGGTTCAAAGTAGGTACATTAATCAACGTACGTTTCAGTCACTCCAACTCTCGATACATTTGCAAGCAACATGGCCGATGTCACCAAATATTATTCATTGTACGCATACAACACACACATAGTAGATACACTTTATACTCAAACCATAAATGCCTAAGATACTAAATAGTTGTGTTAAACGATATGTCGGGATCATCAGTGCCACACCGATATCGATTTCCACTGAATTATTATCACCGATTTTTTTTTTTTATATATATAAAGTTTGTATAGTATTAACAATTAAACTGTTCGTTGACATAATATATTGAAACAATGATGACATATCGATATTCATATTTCCTTTAACCACGAGGAGTGTATTTGTATTTTATGATGCTTTATGATTATAATACTCAAAAACAATTGAATCATAAACGGATAATAATCAGAATAATATAATGGTTAAGTGTACGTCAAAGTATGTCAAAATTGTTTTTCTCTGGACAACTGTTGTATTAGATTTTTTCTTTGAAATGTCGTCTATTTTATTTATTAACCAAAAGAAACCATTATTGTTATAAAATGTTTATATATTTATGTTACACTATTCATACGGGCATCTATTTTTATGATATTATAATAATATTTATTACTTAGTTAAAATATAAAAAAATATTATAAAATTAATGAAAATTCTGTAGACAGCCTAGTATGAATTAGGATAGATACATTTCAAAATAAGCAAATAAGTTAAGACAGATATACAATTAATAGATGCATTCAAAAAGAAAATTAATACATTAATGGGTATAGTTAATAATATAAAAATAAAATAATAATAATCATATAATTTAACATAATAATGTAGATGTATATACAATTATTTTGAAGTTTAAAAAAAAAGTATTGATAGATTTATTGCATTCAGTTTTCTTTGATTAAGACGAGTAAGAGATTTTCTAAATGAATTGTTTTAATTTTGATTTCCATGTTTCTTTTTTCCAAAAGTTATCGTCTCGTTTTATTCTTTCATACGTTAAACCTGTAATATGATTAGTTTTTCTTAGTACATTTATTTAAAATAAATATACAATTTTAATAATTTTAGTTTACCTTTTGGGGTCAATTCACAAAAAAGCAATAAGTCTTTAATAATAATATAGTAATTATCGTTGCTTTTTAAGCAGTGACGTAGCCAGCAAGTAGTCCTGGTAGGCCCGGGCCTATCCACTTTTCTTCAAAAATGAATGTTTTATATCATGTTTTTTATTAAATAAAAATATTCATTGATAATCTTTATTCCATCAAAATATCGGGCCTACCCATGAAAAATTGTCTAGCTACGCCACTGTTTTAAGTAAAATGTCCCATCCTTAATTGAGAAATATTTAGTTGTATTGTTTTGTATAACATCTTCTTGTGCTGCAAGTTTTTTGGCACTAGCTGAACATTTAATTTCTGCTAACTATTCATCGTTTAGTATTCCGTCAGGGGAGGCGGCTATATATTATGGTATATTAAATCAGCAGATTGTACTTTTTTGCTTTAGGAGGTCTTCTAGTTATTCTTTAGAGATTCCTCCATTGGCAATTAAATAACTAGTGATGGCAGTATTTCCAGTGAATGTGGCAAATTATAGAATATCATTCACAGTTTTAGCACATGACGCGTGTTTTATCACGCATTTTACAAACTTTCCTGAAAATGGATGCTCTAAGTGACAATATTTTTAGATATTGCACTAATTATTCAGTTATTGTAAATTAGAAATTATAACTCACACCACTAAAATGTATAAATAAAACGAAATTAATAATAGTTAGGTACTATATAACCGTTTTCTTTCATTCAATACACCATTCTTCACACTGTTGTTGCCTTCTTGTTCTCATTTCCTATATTTTTAGTTAACTCAAAGATATTGATAATTTATCCAAGTATTCACGTTCATACCATTAAATCTAATACATTTCCGTAATTTCATCTGATCAAGTATTGCCAGTGGTTTGGCAGCAGTTTTTGGGCGTTCAGATGTTATAAAAAGGCATCGACGTTGGTTTTTATTTTCAATTTATTTTTTTTTTTATGTATTGTTACCTAAACATTTTGTGTTACATTTAATAAATGATTTATCGATAAAAGGAATAGGTACTAGTTTTATTAAATTATAGTTATAGTGTATTATTGGATAATCATAATAATATATTATTATATATATAAATTCTATAATTATTTATTTATTTATTTATAATTATATAATATATATATAAACTATAATGAAATTATTATTATAATTATATATAAAAAAAAAAATAAAAAATAAATATATATATAAAATATATTAATTTAATATTATAATGTATGTATTCGAAAGTTTAAATGTGACCTTTGTAAGAAAAGTTAATCCATTTTTCTCAGATAAATTTGGCCGAGATTGAGTTGTACAGTTCTGCGCGTTATTATTAAACTTACACATAAGAATATCCGTTTGGTTAGGCAGTAAATTTCTAGCACTTATAATATCATCCCAAAGTTCAAATCTTTTTAGTTCATCGAAAAGATTTTCTTCACCTATAATTGTTAAAAATATATTGCACTAAATGTATTAATGACCCAATACATTTATAATTATAAAGTAAATATTAGTAATACTAACTTCTTTTAAGCTCTAGTAGAAGTACTGTCTACAGTTGGTATGATCTCCAAACACATGGTTGGGCCCATTTACTAAATCTGATTTTAGAACCATTAATAGGGTTTCATATGGTATATTAGTCTGAAGTTTTCAATTATATTTTATAGCGACAGCGTACTGTAATCATAACAGACGAGTTGAATTATTTTTCTAAGAGAACTCGGTATTAGCTCACAATTCGAATTTTACCGTTTATTTGTTGAATCTCTCAATCGGTTGATGTAGTTTCGCAATAAAACATTCAAATTTTTATACAATGCAATTATTATAGGTTTATATGGTAACGCGTAAACGTGTCATCACGCTGCTATTTCTTTCACCTTTATTTAAGATTACATATTATAAAACGTCTTAGAAGTAGAACAAAAAAAAATAATATTACGTTATAACTATGTAGCACTAAAATATAGAATACATTTAAAAAACATACAATCTTGTTAAGTCAAATTAGAAAAATGATAGGTTCATATTTTTTAATAGTATTTTGTTACATACTCCCTATCGTATAATTATCCTTATATATGAAAATATTATGTTCTTTCTACATTTTTTTTTAAACAGTTTTTTTTTACTTCAGTCGGTTATTAAAATGTCTTTTGTTTTATTACATCTATAATTACTCTAAACTATTATTTGTTTTTATTTTTAATGCGATTTAAATGTTTACCATACATTTTTTAATTTTTTTACCAAATACTTAACATATTTAATTACTTCACTAATTTAATAGAATTTTTAAATGTTGAACAAATAACTAAGTGAAGAATATATGTCATGAACATATTATATCATATCCGTTTTAAATGTTGACGTATATTTTTAAGTTCGTCCAAAAACCGTCAACGTTTCAAATACAAGGTCAATTTATGTTCAATTTCCAATCTATAGTAAATATACCAAGGTGACAAATGAAAGTTGTTGACCTTTTTTATTGCCTTGCGTAGACGTGATAACAAGAAATGAAGGAAAAACGTACCTTAGTAAAAGCAACGTCAGCTACAGAAACCAAAGTTTAAACAAAAGTATCGATTCAAAGGTAGAAAGGTGGGTAAGTGATTTCCATTCCGCTATACCTACATTAAGTTTCAAGTATACCATTGTAATGAAAATGTTCGATTTGAATTCAATGATAATAGGTACCTATAATGATAATAATAATAATAATTAGTCTATACAAAAAACGTTTCTGAGTGGAGATGGTCTGTTAGCCTATTGATTTCGTCTAAGGTTCGTATAGTATATTAATGATATTTATTAATTTTTTGATATTAATATTAAGGTAATTTATTTTAATATTAGTTTTACGACTTTTAGGTTTGATTTAATTTTTTTCGAAATTATTGCATTTATTATATTAATATAATATTTAATTATTGTAATAATGTAATTATCAATTATTATCTATCACTCACTCTTATCCGCTAACTTCTGTTATACGTCACCCATCGTGACTATAACTAGTTACAAAAAGAATATGCTCGCCAGTAGTTATAAAGGTAGGCATTGGCGTAATTCCATTAAATTTCAGCAGGTGCAAAGAGACGTGGCTCCACCACCCTAAGAACATATAATACATATTATATTATTTGTTATAAAGTTTTGTGAAA
>VUJU01005644.1:0-12991 GCA_009835225.1 Aphis craccivora
CAATTTAATTTATAGTAAACTTTGTAACTAATGACAATATTATTATTGTCTAAGTAATTGGCGATTACTTTGGTCTTAACGACCGACTTTTATAAAAATTAATAATAATAATAATAATTAAATTATAATAAACAATCTATACATATATATTCTTTTTAAAATATTTAAACGAAACAAATGAAATCTTGAAGGTTTTTTTTTGCACGCGTATAGTTAACTAGTTTTGAAGTAATGGTCAATGATATACAAAATAAATAAAAAAACTTCGAAAATTATATTATCCTCGTGAACCCCATGGCGTGCAAACAAAACTGAAACTACAGTAATAATAGGCGTGGCAGTAAATATACTAATTTTAGTTCCCCACGGAACAATAGAATAAAATAAGCAATCAAGACAATATTGTGTAATATAAACATGGCCAATTTTTCCCTCCAGGAATAGGGGGGTGAACGTCCATAATCACCCCTGGTACACGCCCTTATTATAAATTTATTACTTGAGTTCTACAATAGTATTTCAACCTCAAACTAACGCTAAAATGTCTGTTCAAAATAAAAATAATTGATATTATTATTATCCGACAAAACTACTCCCTATTTTGTGGTCTACATGCAATTCTCCTTCTTTTTCCTCCCCTACATTTCATTATTACCATTGATCACTGTCTTTCTTGTTTAAATTAATTTTCAAATAATACCATTACTAGAAAAATATTTTTTCTTTTCCTGAGAGGTGCAAATGAATGTTTTTCTTTATGTCCATTATTAACTTTTACAGTGTTTGAAAGTAATTTCAGCTATAAGTAGCTATAACAAAATTACTTTTTAAGTAATTTGATTGTATTTTATGTTGGAAATAATTTATAGGTACCTACATAACTTAAATTTTTTTAAAAATATTTTAACAACTAATTTATGGTCTTTCAAATATTGAAATATGTTAATTTATCCTAGAAGTATGATTTTTTTCAGACAGTAATATTTTTGTAATAACTACTCGTATTTGATAAAAAAATTAACTTTTAATGAGTAAGTATTAATTTTAAAAATGTATTATTATTTAAAATATATTTTTAAAGAAAATATGTTCAATAATATTATTCTGTTCTTTGATTTGCTTCAATAAACATTTTATATAATTTCACATTGTTGATTGTCTTTACTTATAGTAAATGTATATTGACAATATAATTACTAAGGTCCTGTGCTCATTTTGGAAGAAAAAAATGAAAATAACCTTTAAAAGAACTTATACTTTTTTTTAACTCAAAGTAGTGGGACTTGACCAAAAAAAAAAAAAAATATATATATAACTTATAAATAATTTAACTACAATTTTTAAAGGTAATATTTATGATGTAATTTTATAAAAAAGAATAATAAATTCCTCAACACTGTAATTTTAAAGGTGTGCAGTTACTTCAATCTTCAACTCACACAGTGGTTGACTTATAAAATTAAAAGTAAAATAACCCAGTAGGTAATTTATAAGATGATCGAGAAAAATCTCACGTTTTTTATACGTCTCATGTCCCAGTTTACTGTATTAAACGAATAATGTAATTAAAATATTAGTAAATACAAAATAGGTAAATAGATAATAAAAAAAAAAATTATATATTAAGCATCTAATAAAACATTAATTCAATAATATACAATACACAAACGTATAAATTGCACACTGCTATATTGTTTGATTATCTAATTCTAAAAATATTGATGTGTCAATTTGAATTAATGCTTTTAAAATGTTATAGTATTATCCTCCGATTGAATGATTAAATAGAATTTTTTTGGGCAACATAATAAAACAAAATAACGAATCACGTTTATACAGCACGAATTCAACCGAAACTGATTTCTCATAGCCATGATTTTTGCTAAGCCCTGGTCTATACAATGTCTACATTGTATTTTTGAAATAGAAACTAATTTTGATTAGGATAAAGTTTATCGTCACTGCTAGAATGACTCGATAGACGCATGAGGTATACACCGTGTATGACAATAATAATATGTACCTATCATGTCAGTATGTCACCTATATTAGTGTATTGTCCTCCACTCCACCGGTTATTCTTTGTAGATTTGTAGATAATTATTCATTCGCTTTTACGGCCGTTATTACAAATTGTTTGTACTTACATATTATATCTAATATGCGTATGCATAAGTATTAAGTACATACATAATATATATGACTATTTTTGGAATAGTTTATTAACATTATAATATGAGTATTAATGTATTATTGTGGATTGTATATAGTCGCTTCGTTCATTATTAACAAACGAATAATTAAACTCTCGGTGATTTCTTAAAATTCGACAGTCACACGCGGAATGTGTGTTTGTTGGCAGTGAATACGTTTTCGCGTTGCACACCCCTCGTGCTCTATTGTCGACGTACTAATATTATTAACTCCGATTTCAGCGAGGCCTTTGCCAGACTCGAGGGTGGCCAAAGAGATGTTTTCAATTACCCGCTTCGGAATAAAGTGCGATCGTGAGTTGCAAAAGGTATGTGTCTATCTATACTATCACCCGTGTCGTAGCATTTTAGGGCGTTCGACACCCCACGTCGTCATACGTATACTCGTATTATCGTCCCTTTCAGTTAATGTCGAAATGTTGCCGACTGGATCGGAACGAATCGCGAGTCGTATGTCGTAACGGTGCCTATACAGTTCTACGGTTTATTATATTATTTGTATACCACCGACGATAGCAATCGCATTTTTGTCTGGTCGATTAAAGAATAAAGATAAGCTAAGTAAAAATTATAACACTGTAAAAAAAATCCAAGTATACTATACTGCAAGCTATGATCGAATTGTAAATAATATTAATAAATTGCTAACAAACGCTAAAAGGAGAACAAAAGAAAAATAATAATCATCGATATTGTAATATAATATTATAGGTATTTTGTTTTATAAAGTTTTGTTAAACCGTTATTATTTTTTAATTTATATTTTAAAGTTTTTATTGTTATTTTATAAAACAAAAGGTAACTTGTTTTATTTCAATTATATATTTTTATAAATTTCTTGAACAAATATTTATGAGATATCTAAGAAAATGTTTTTGCACATTTATAATCTGTATAATGTCAATAATCTGATAGTTATTTGATTATTAAGGGAATATTATTTACGGTTCATAAGACAAAAATTAAATATCATTAACGTATTAATACATTTTCCGAGACCTTGTTTAAGAAATTATACAAAAAATATACATCTGCGATATATATACCTACATGCACGATTTTTTACAATCAAATAATTTTAGATTTTTGTTATAGTTAAAAGTTACTTGTCATAGAAACTTGAAACATATACCAGTTGTTTAAACTGGCATTTTCTGTACATGATATAATTATTTCGAATACAGGTCATCAAAACATAAGCCAACTTTTTCACCACCCAGTGGAATATATTATATATCCTAAACTGACAAATCATCTCATCCGTTCAGAATCATTTTTCGTATACCTACTATGATACATATCGTTGTATTCAAAATTTTAACACATCCATTGATTATAGTAACCTACTCTGAGATCGACTCGATACATACTGTACAGTTATCCACATGAACAACCTTTTAGATTCTGAACGAAGTGATGAATGTATTGATTTTACAATGATGTGTGTTTTTTTTTTTGTTTTTGTTTTTTTTGTTTCTGTGTACAGCATAACTAGTCGAAATAATGCTCCAATTTCAAACTATGGGAGTGGTTTCCGATGTAAAAGTGAATATTCTTGGTGCATTATAGAGGTCAAAAATAAATATTTTCTAACAGTTTTCAAAAAAATCGAGAAAATCAAAACAAAAAATGTGTGTTTTTTTTTGTGTGTGTCTGTGTACACGAGAAACTGTCGAAATAATGCTTCAATTTCAAACTTTGGGGGTGGTTTCCGATAGAAAAATGAATCTATTTGGTACAATGGGCAGTTCATTTTTTGAATTTCCCAATAGTTTTCAAAAGCACCGAGAAAAACTAAAAAAAATTAAGGAAAAACAGGAATTTTTACGCAAAACCAGTTTTCTACCAAATCGATTTTTTTATATGGTTGTAATTCAAAAACTAATCACTGTAAATACGTGAAATTTTCACCAAATGTTTAGGTCAGTGTTACCTATATACAGTTAAATTTTTTACTTTTTTAAAGTTATTTATAGACCATAGAAATTTTAGATTTTTATGAGAATTTTTTTTTTGAACTGTCGATAAAATATTTTTGAATGGCCAAAAAAACTTGAAAATTTAATACAAGGTTCCTTATGAGTTGTTCTTATTTTAGCTAAAAAAAAGTAAAAATCGTTAGTCACAATTTGTTTTTATAAGCGTTTATTGTTCAAATTTTTACGAAATCTGTCGAAAACGCGAAAATTTGCAAGTAATTTTGAAGTTGAAAAATCAAAAAATTTTTTGTGTTAATAACTAAGGATTAAAAATACAACACTAATTATCCATAAGTTTTCCTTCAAGTATCTATAGAGAAAACTCGAAGCATCATTATAGGAAAAATTTTAAGCGGGTTTGAATTTTAAATTTTTACGAAATAGCGTAACGACAACGATTTATCCCAAACGATTTTAAATATTTGTTATTATTCAAAAAGTATAAGTCGTGGGTACTTGAAATTTTTGCCAGTTATTTAGATTGGCGTTTTATTTACGTGATTTAATTTTCAAAATATTTTGACTTTTTTTGAGCTATTTATAGACATCTGAAATTTTCAAATTTTTCTGAAAAAATATTTTTTAAGCGTCGATAAAATTTTTTTGGCCCTATCAAAATACTTGAAAATTTAATACAAAGTTCCTCATAGGTAATTCTTATAGTGATTAAAAAATTATAAGAATACATAGGCACAATTTTTTATTATTAGCATTTGAAGTTCAAATTATGACAAAAATTCGTCAAAATCATGAATGTTTGCAAATTATTTTGTAGATATAATTCATAAGAACTTTTTTATAAGTAGCTAAGAGTTGAAAATTAAATAAAAGGTTTTTCATAAGTTTTCGTTCAAATATCTATAGAGAAAACTTGAAGAATCATTATAGGAAAAATTTTAAGTGCGTTTGAATTTTAAATTTTTACGAAATAGCGTAACGATAACGATTTATCCTCAAACGATTTTCATTATTTGTTATTTTTCAAAAAGTATAAGTCGTAGATACCTGAAATTTTTGCCAGTTATTTAGATTGGCGTTTTATTTATGTGATTTAATTTTCAAAATATTTTGACTTTTTTTGAGCTATTTATAGACAACTGAAATTTTCAGTTTTTCTGAAAAATTTTTTTTGAAGTGTCAATAAAATTTTTTTGGCCCTATCAAAATACTAGAAAATGTAATGCAAAGTTCCTCATAAGTTATTCTTATAGTGGTTAAAAAATTATAAGAATACATAGGCACAATTTTTTTTTTATTAGCATTTGAAGTTCAAATATTGACAAAAATTTGTCAAATTCTTGAATATTTGCAAATTATTTTGTAGATATAATTCATAAAATTTTTTGTATAAGTAGCTATGAGTTGAAAATTTAATACAAGGTTTTTCATAAGCTTAGCTTACAATAATTGTAAAAGAACTTAAATTTTGGTGTATTCAGGCCATTAAAATATAAACCACCTTTTTCACCAACCACTGGAAATTATATCCTAGGCTGACAAATCATCTTCGTTCAGAATCGTTTTTCGTATACAATACCAAACCTAACCTTATCATTGGATTCAAATTGAACACTCCTATAATATGTAATAATGATCCACACGGCACCTAATGTACATCAGAGCGCTACCTACTTGCCCGCTTTTTTTTATATACTATTTGATATAATGATAAATAATAATAATGTAGATGCTAAATAACTGTGTATTTTATGTTCAGGATTTTTTGTATTGTTTTTAATTGTGAAACGATTATCTAAATCGGTTTCGTGATTCACCTTTCTTGCGACTCACACGACACTCACCAGTCACACCTGTAAGTTGATGATGTTGGGCAACCTAACAGTAGAAAAAAACAAATATTACTTTACTTATATAGGTAGCATACTTTTAATGTACCTATTGCAGTGGCACAACCAGGAATTATTCATGGGAGGGGTCCAACAAAATAAACCATCTTAATTTTTATAAACAATATATTTTTTAATTAGTATTATTATTTATTATATTATTATTAAGTAAGTGCTAATATAGACATTTCTCAAAGAAAAATCAAAGTGGCTTTTATTTATTAATTTATAATATAATAATTAATAATACGAGCCAAGGGGAGGGTCCGGACCCGGAGTCCACCCCTCCTGGTTGCGCCACTGACCTATTGTAGTTATATTATATAAAGACGAAAATGACACTCGACTATTAAATCACATATTCACATCACACGATTAATTGAGCTGAACGAAAATTTGCTATATTTCACGTGGTTCACAGACATCGTGCTCTGACGTCTTTTCAATCAATTTTATACATTTTTTATGATAAACTAAAATGTGCCTATTAGTTAACAGCTGATAACTAAAATATATTTAATTTATAACATATTAAGTTTATTAGGATTAGATTGAAGTTGAAAAACAAATATATGATTTAAGTTATATTTTAAAAACTATTACGTGGATAGCATAAAATATTTTGGGGGCCAAAAGTCTTCCTGCTAGCTCCCAAATTGCACTTTGGGATTAATATATGGATTACTTACACGTATAATACTATACCTAATATTACAATAATAATAACTACAAGGAAAAAAATTGTCAAAATTGCGTTGTAAAATAATACCTACCTATCGGATATCGATCTATGTAAGTACCTACTGATGTTATTATTTATGTTGATAGCTATTAGTTATCTACTTGGATAATTGATGTTTTATAATTTGATATAATTGTATACATATACATTATACATACCAATAAAACGATACTAATCATGTTTTCACAGTTAATTTTACGAGGTAAACGAATGATACAAACTATTATAACATTATAATAAAGTGTGTAAACGTATTTAACACGTACTTAATAGAATACTGTAAATATTGTTACCTATAGATACCTATATAAAATGCGCCTATTCATGTTCACAATGTACATTATGCATATCAATAACAGTGCATTTAATTAATGTTCCGTGTATCGTAATGAGTTGCAAACTCGAAACATAATTTTGTATTAATATGAGAATGAAAACCGTGTATACCTACTGTATAAAAGCCAAGCTCATTAGATAGTAAAAAAAATCTTATCAGCATTACCATTTATGGCGAGAAAATTATCGTCTACCAGTGTATACCTGAAGTCTGAATTCAACTGCGGTTAGTCGACACGATATAAAAACGAATTTATTGCATAACTAAATCCGGTGCATGTACGATTTTAATGTGTTGGTATTGTGACGCGCGCCGTTCTGAAGTCTGAATCAATATATTCTTGCAACATTCGCCCCTAATGGAATTAATTAACTACATATCTTTATGTTATTGTTATTATTTTTTTTTTTTGACATGTATAATATGTATTACGGCTGGGGGTCATTCTGTTAATTTATGCGACACCTTTTAAAGTAAAATAACTCAAACATCTTTTCTTTTTCTTTTTTTTTTTTGCAAGAAACAATAAATTTCAAACTCAATACTTACTGCATACTATGAATGAACTTAGCGCACTAAATTTTAAATTTATATTTTATTGCGGCAATACTATAATGACAAAAAATAATTTAAGATTATGTGCATTTTTATTAACAGTATAATTGTGTAGGCTTAATAAAATTATCAAAGCAGTATTTTTACCGCCATCTGTTGCAAAAAAAAAGCATTTCTGATTGTAACCTGACAACGGCGCGATAAACGTTATAATTTGAGATTTTAAACGAAACATGTTCAGATAATCATTAATATGTATACAATATTATATCAATGTGATATTTCAACTGATTTGTATAGGTATAATTATCTTTTATACGATCAGTTTGAAATCATGTAAAAAATATAATATTATTTATATTTTATATGAAGATTACGTCTCAATGGCGTTTTTAAAGGAGTTTAATATAGGCAATTTTAATGGCATATTAATAAATATAGTATAATATGATTTAAATGTAAATTCAAAATAATTTACAGTACAAGGCCAATACCTTTGTTGGTCATTTGCACATTTACTGAAGCATAAATTTTTTTTTTAATATTATAAATACTGAACATTTTCTTTTTTAATATATACAAACGAAATGAGTAAAAAATAATAAAATACACTAATAGATTTTAACTTTATAGATGTTTAAAATTATGCAAGATCACTATTTATTGGAGTCTTGAAGAATAATGTATAATCGTGTAATAAAATTTATGACGTGCATCCGGCATAGACGAATCAAGCTTAATCATACGAACATGAACAACTCACACATACACGCACAAAATATGTACAATACAACTGTGTCTACGTGTGACAGTGTGAATTCGATACCTAAAATAGTTGTTTTTAGAAAGTGTTTTTGATTTATCCAAATCGTAGACTGCATGATTTTCGGGGATCGCCGTCGCTATAAATTCCGTTCGTAATTTGTATCAATAGGTACTAAATTATTACCTACTTATAAGTAGAGCTCGGATTTTAAAGCATATGATTCTTTTTTATACGCGCGATAGAAATTTGATTTGTATACATAAATTCGTTTCAAATCATTCTGATTCTAAATAAACCAAATTTAATAATGTGTACGGAGTGTTAGAATAAAGCATAACAATTTAAATTTATCGAGATTTAAGCAGCTCTAAACTTCTAAATGCAATGCAATCACGGAAGTAAATAAATAGTAAGTTACAAATTGCTGTTGTAAAAAAATCGCCGAAATATTCCATTGTGGGTAGTATGTAAAAACACACTAAATATAGAGAAATGTAGATAATAATTAGTTATTAATGTAGATAACAACACAACATTACAGTTCGACACTGACCGTTTTTAAGGAGTTTATATAGGCAATTTTCTATGTGTTCGCGAGTGTGCGTATATGTGCTCATTAAATGACCGGAAATTTATTTGCTTGTTCGTATTGAGCGTAAGCACATATACGGAGGGTTTGAAATGAGAGTGATTCAGACCCAAATGATTCCATCACAGACCAAATTTAATTTTGCATATAATGGCATATTTGGAAGATTGGGGAATACAATGGACATAGTTTTTACAATCTTAGTAAATAATCAAATTACTTCATGTTTTTATTTTGGATATTGGAATTTATAAATACTGCCATGCTGGCAAAATAAAATTATCGTTAACACGGTATAGAATTTTTAAAAACAAAAATTTTTTTCTCAACAATTTTTTTTAAGAACACAATGGTGAGTAGTATGTATTTGTATGTTCTGCGCACTTTTGAGCAGGGAGATTTTTAAAGTTTAAGGGAGGATATCCATCTCAAGCCATCTTTTCCTCTGTAATATGAAAAAACATTGATTTTCAAAAACCATAATGTATGTTTTCTTTGGGATTTGTGTTACATGTTGGTTGCACTGTTACATTTTAGATTCTGAACGGAGTGAAGAATGTATTGATTTTACAATGATGTATGTTTTTTTTTGTTTTTTTTTTGATTTTTTTTTTTGTGTCTGTGTACAGCATAACTAGTCGAAATAATGCTCCAATTTCAGGTAAAAAGTTAACATTTTCAACAGTTTTCTAATTTTTTTTTATTAACATTTTAAGTTCAAATATTAGCTAAAAAAAAGTAAAAATCGTTAGTCACAATTTGTTTTTATAAGCGTTTATTGTTCAAATTTTTACGAAATCTGTTGAAAACGCGAAAATTTGCAAGTAATTTTGAAGTTGAAAAATCAAAAAATTTTTTGTATTTATACCTAACTAAGGATTAAAAATACAACACTAATTATCCATAAGTTTTCCTTCAAGTATCTATAGAGAAAACTCGAAGCATCATTATAGGAACAATTTTAAGTGCGTTTGAATTTTAAATTTTTATATTATACTACATTATATTTCATAAAATATTTAATATTCGCTAAAATGTTTTTGGCCCTATCAAAATACTTGAAAATTTAATACAAAGTTCCTCGTAAGTTATTCTTATAGTGATTAAAAAATTATAAGAATTCATAGGCACAATTTTTTTTTATTAGCATTTGAAGTTTAAATATTGACAAAAATTTGTCAAAACCATGAATATTTGCAAATTATTTTTTTTTTGTGTGTATACACGAGAACGTGTCGAAATAATGCTTCAATTTCAAACTTTGGGGGTGGTTTCCTGTAGCAAAATGAAGCTTGTTGGTGCGTTGAGGAGGTCATTTTTTTAATTTCCCAAGAGTTTTCAAAAGCGCCGGGAAAAACCAAAAAAAAATGACGGAAAAACGGGAATTTTTACGCAAAACCAGTTTTTGACCAAAACCATTTTTTTATATGGTTGTAATTCAAAAACTAATCACTGTAAAAACTTGAAATTTTCACCAAATATTTATATCAGTGTTATATATATACAGTCAAATTTTCAAAACATTTTGCCTTTTTTTGAGTTATTTATAGACCACAGAAATTATCGATTTTTTTTGAGAAATTTTTTTTGAAGTGTCGATAAAAAATTTTGGATTACCAAAAAGTTTTGAAAATTTAATGCAAGGTTCCTTATGAGTTGTTCTTATTGTAGCTAAAAAAAATTAAAAATCATTAGTCACAATTTTTTTTTATAAGCGTTTATTGTTTAAATATTTACGAAATCTGTCGAAAACGCGAAAATTTGCAAGTAATTTTGGAGTTGAAAAATCATAAAATTGTTTGTATTTATAACTAAGGATTAAAAATACAACACTAAGTTTTCCTTCAAGTAGAGATAGAGAAAACTCGAATCATCATTATAGGAAAAATTTTAAGCGGGTTTGAATTTTGTAATTGGTAATTTAGGATTTGGTTATGTTTATTGTGGTAATTTGAATTATTAATTATTATTATTTAACACATTGACGGACAGTTTTCATTTATCTAAATTCCCATAACCTACTTTTAAAATGCACTTTTTTATTACTGCTATAGCAGTAATAATTTTGTTACTGCTATAGCAGTGGTGCTGTACGTACATTGAAAAGTCGATGTAAGTTGACATTACTGCTATAGATGTAATCATTTTTCTAATTATAATAAAAATAAAAATAAATTTTAAAAATATACAAAATATGACAAAAGTACAATTGTTTATGTGTTGTACAATACGTATTAGATACTAAGCAACTGCACAATGCGTATATCTGCTGCGTATAATACTGCTGTATACTAGTTCGTCGACCGTCGTTGGTCTGGTTCGACATATTACCGTAATCTATAATCGTAATCTAGTTTCTAAAATAACTAAATTACAAAAATATTTTACTTATAGTTATAAATATTTTTGTGTTTCCTACACTGTAATAAGTCCGGTAGTATAGAATACCTAATTGACATTTAGTCGATTCGTACTATTGTACTCTCTCCGTTATATTTGTAATAGACTAACCAAACTCGCAGGTATGGTAGCCCGGGATACTTGTTATGAGCTGTGTATGTTTCAAAACGATCGGTCAAAGGGTTGATTTCACACGATTTTTGGAAATTTTTAAAACACCATTATACGTAATATAGCATTAAAGTTACCGAATATGCCGTTTGATGTACCAACAATGCACAATCCGCAATACGCGAATACGCCGTCTCCGTGATATTTGATGAAGACTCACCAAACTTGCAGGGACGGTAGCCCGGGGTACTTGCTACGATCTGTAAAAGTTTCAGGACGATCGGTCAAAGGGTTGATTTTATACGATTTTTTGAACCGGCGTACGTATGTTTTGCCGCCAGATTGCACTGCAACCCGGCGGTAAATCTTATACTCACCTGCCGGACTGCCGTCATTTGGACTTAATGTGAACAAAAACACTACAGAACGATAGTAAATGCACTCGGGAATACACTCATACCACTCTCAGAGCTCTAAGTCCAAAGCCTAATTTTATACGATTTTCCAAGTACGAGTTAGTGCGATAGTTCGCATTACGAAAAAAATGAAATGTTTCAAAGGGGGGGGGGGTATTGAGCACATCTCTGTTGGTAGTGAGCACGCTTTGAAAATTCACCAAAAATCCAATTTTTGTACCACAGTTATAAAGGGCACATCGATTGATTGGTAAACACGTTGGCTATTCGGTGTACGAGTTTCAAAAATAAGAACTAACAATTACGGTCTTCAGGGCTTATAACTGAAAATATTATTTTTTGATGTGCGATTCTGCGGTAAATGTTATACTTACCTGCCGGACCGTCGTTATTATCTAAACTAGCAGGGATGGTAGCCAAGAACATTTGCAATCAAACAGTGTAGGATTCAAGTCGATCGTACAATTATTCGATTTGTAATTAATTAGTTCATAATATATTTGCATGGCACACGGGTGATTGCGCGGTGAGCGGCTAACTTATAATCGTCAGCTCGGTGCCTACAGGGTTTTTAGTAGTTTTGCATAAAATTAACAGGGATAATAGCCGAGTACGAGTGTAATCTAATGGTGCAAGTCTCATTTCGATCGCACAATTTATTATTCGATTTTTAATTAATTAATTTATAATGTATTTGCGTGAAACACGGGTGATTGCGCGGTACCAACAATGCACAATGAGCTAAATTTTTCAAAAAAGTTCGATATCTCGGTCACTATTGGTTTTTCTAGTTATGCTGTACACAGACACAAAAACAAAAAAAAAAAAAAAAGCGGGCAAGTGGGTACCGCTCTGCTGTACATTAGGGGGTTGGGTGGACCTCGGACTAGGGTAGGTTAAATTTGAATGCAATGATAGGTATCATTGTATACGAAAAACGATTCTGAACGGAGATGATTTGTCAGTCTAGGATATATTATATTTAAAAATTGTCATATATTCTATTTTGAAACAAATATTTTATTTTTCAATTAGG
>VUJU01005645.1:0-12991 GCA_009835225.1 Aphis craccivora
TAATACCTATACACATCACAAAAATACCTATAATATGTAGTACTTATTTGTTTATGTTTACGAAAAAATTTAAATAATAGTTTGGATATAACAAGAAGGTTAGGTTATCGTAGATAAGAATAGTTTTTTATTGATCTAAAATTATAGTTAATATTAATTTAATCTATTATCATTCTACAATTTTTAATTTATATCTAAATAATAAATAATAATAAAAACATAACTAAACAAACACCTATTTAATTTATAGGCATAAAAACGATGTTTAATTGATAAACAGAAGTTTCTCACTCCTTAAACAAAACAAAAATCTTAAGTACTTATTCGAAAATATTACCAGTATTAGTGATATGTACTTGGTGGGTTGCATCGGTGTTGAGGTGTAGTGTCACAACGAAATAAAACTTTATTGTGAGTGAGCAGATGTCAGCAGATGATTATTGGCAAAAACCAATAATTGAGGCGTACAGGTGTGCTGGTTAGCAAGTGCGTGTTGTAAAAAACGAATATGGGTAAAGTTCGAGTGTGTGGTGCACATCGGTGCGATCACAAGACTAGTAGTCAGGGACCGGTTCGCGGTTCCAGACTTATAAGTGTCGCGCTTCGGCGTCGTCCGTTGTCGATTGGCTTATTAGAGTTTATTAGAGAAGTGATACCGCGGTTTCCGCGTAAAAGTCGCTGGAAATCAAATGGCTATTAAAGGCAGGTTTCCACTACATACGTGTATGTGTACACGTATAGAAAATAATTTTCAGTAATTGGTTGGTATACATACACTCAGAAAAAAATGTCGTTTAATTAATGAAAAACGCATGATTTTGATCCAATGAAGTCCATTCATTATATTCAGGCTATTGATTTTATTAAATTAATGAAGCTGACAATTCTTAAAAAGTAGTATATTTTCCATTAATTTAATTATGACTTCACATACAGTTAAAAGAAATTATTTCGTTCATAATAAAAAATTATATAATAGAAACAAATATTAGTAGTAAGCTTTTGTTATACCAGAAAGTTTATATGTTCAAACCACACGCGTATAATCACGATACCATGAAGTTGAATCTAGTTAAACTATTTCCGTGTGTTTAACGATATAATTTGAGCGATATCAGCAGTAACCAATTTTAGAATCTACAAAGGTTGTATGTTATTATAATATTAAATTATATTGTTTTAAAAGTTAATTAAAGTGTATTTACACTATAGAGTCGAGCCAAATTAGAGTAATTTAATTTATCGCTAAAATTAAGCTCTTACCGGTTACCGTGCTTACCAGAGTATTTTTTCATGAAGGACGTGTATGTACAACCGTACGTACGTGTGTCTTGATAAACGTGCAAGTACACGGAAAAAGTCCAGTGGAAACCCACCATTATGCGGAACCACATTAATTGTATATTAGAATATTTAAAAATGCCAAAAATAAGATTGCAACGAGTATGCTTGATAAATTGCTCTTTATAAATTATACGTATTTATATTATAATACTATATTGAACAAACAAAATATAACTATTATATAATATTATGTTCATAATCAACCCTGGTTGATGAGTGTGCCCACTGAAAAGAATAACATTTACAAAGAACTTCAATTTTAAAATTACCGCTCTTGGAAATTGGAAATTATCTTTGAAAAATAATAATAATAATATTAAAAATAAAGCTCTGAGAAATAGAATTGTTGGACGGATTTTAAATCAAATTAAATAAACAACAATATCACAAATTAAGTTTACGTTCGTTATTTTCCAACGTCCTATTATATGGGTAGAAGGTTGCCTATTGATTATATTCATTTTGAAAATTGCAAAGAAGTTTTTGCGATGTGAGTTAAATAATAAACAGGTAATGGTTCTTATACCTCACTATATGTTATTTTATTTTATTCGAAAATCGGTATAAAGCAGTTTTATTCGGAAAATGTAATACCAAGAATAATGATAAAAACGCAACCGCACGACAATTTTCTGATACCATAACATTCTCCCTCGTCCATATTTTCTGTACAAAGTCACGTACCTACAAAAAAAAATTACTTAAAAATATTTATAAAAAAAATTCTAATATCATAATAACTAATAATAAAATAAATGTATTCCTTTTTAAGGCAAATTAGGTAATAAGGAGAATCCTGAAACAACGTGAATAAACACGACCCTCCAATTAAATGTAATGTTTATTATTAAAAAAAAAAAGTATATTGAAGACAACTTAATTTTTAGAAACTCATGCTGTCCACAATTATTGTTTTAACTCGTATTACTTATAAGTCAAACTACGTAATATATAAATACTCCAATTTATCTTATCAAATAACAACTATACTACGGACTATACTTAGTCCGAATAAATGACAGTGTCTCTAAAAAGTCTAACCTCAAACCTATCTCTGCCGGTATACCACAAGGGTTCAAACTTGGTCCTATTTTGTTTAGCATTTTCGTTTCCGACATTCATCAATCACCTCGCAAAATATTGTTCTCTTCGCAGATGATGCGACTATCTTCACCACGGAATTACGTATGACATCGAAGCAGTAACTACAAACCCGCAAGCAGTGCAAGCTCATTTAAATACTCTTTTGAATTATTGCAAGAACTGGAGAATTAAAATCAAGGTTTCTAAAAGCATTGGAGTTATTTTTAATCGTCGTTAAGTTACTCCTCTACCACTTAATTTCGACAACGAAAATATACTTTGGCAACCGACAGTCAAATACACGCCTTGGCGTAACTCTAGACAAACGACTCACGTAGCAACCTCACATTTCAATCAAAGTTCAACAAGCTTACTTGCGCATTCCTAATTTCTATGTTTTATCCTATTTTGAATAAAAAATCAGCTATACGGAAAAAATGTTCTCTCCTACAAACAAATCTTACGTCCACTCATATTCTATGCTTACCTCATATGGGGTAATTGTGCATTCACTCAATTAAAAAAAAAAATACAAATTTTCCAAAACAAAGTCCTCCAAATTATTGTGGATGCCTCTTGGACCTTGGTTCATAAGAAACATTAACCTGCACACAAAGACTTCCAAATACCAAAAATACAAGACTGGATCAAAATTCTACCCAAAAATGTCTATAGTTACTCCATTACTCAGCTCAACAGATTCAATTTACTATAATTCATATGCAAAACCCTTCAACGCCGATTAAAACGTAGTCGTCCCCACGACCATAGTTAACTCAGCAGTATATATGTCTGATTAGATAAAATGTCGATTTTTTTTCTTCTATTATGTTAACAATCAAGTCGAACTTACTATTGATTATTTTATTTATGTTTTTGTATCACATCACTTGATATTACTTATTTATTATTTACATACATAATTATTATTAATGAACGTTCACCGCTTATCCGGGCAGCAAATCCGGATAATTGGGACATTTTTATCGAGTTTAAGATCAATAGTCCAACAATCACAACCAACTCGTGTAATCGATTAGGTATTATAATGTTAAATACATTTTATCTTATCGTATGTTCAAATGTGACGGGTGTTAAATGTTATTTATATGTATGTATTTTTCTAAATAGGTAATTAGGGTATAATATCATTGTAGTAATAAAAATATAAAAAATCAGTTTTTCAATAAATTTATATTTTGGTTTTTTATTTCGGATTATTGGGATAACCGCTTTATTGGAACAAAACAATACTCAACCGATTGTGTTCTAATTAAGCAGAATCGCTTGCGCTATAATATATAGATTTAAATAAAGCTATGGCCTTTTAATCATTGGACGACTCTTTTCGGTTTACTTTGTGTTTGTTACGTATATTTTGGACTTCGAGAAATCGGGTGTCGGCCAACCGGTAGGTACGACACGGATGAATTTGTGTTCTAGCCCACTTAGCAGTACACCTTCCGAACAACAATTATTAATAGATAGATAAACAAATAATCATAACGACGATAGTGTGTATCAGTAGTCAGCTGTTCTTGCCGCAGATTTTATCACGCTGGCCGTATATCATCCAAAAACCTGACGAGTAATACATTTATATAATGGACAATGGTTACATATATTATGCATTTTTTGTCTATTATATTATATTTTGTATTGTCACGGTATAAAAAATATAATTTTTTCTTTATCATGCACAATAGTACAATATAGTAGGTTCTATATTTATTATTTAGCTTACCTTATAGAGACAGCCGACATTTCAATTAATGGTACATTAGTAAACATTATATCATTTGAATGTCTTTACGACGTATGTTGTATTATATAATTTGTAAAATAAATAATCAAAAGTTTACTTTAAACATACGAAAATAATTTTTAAAAAATTTGGTCTAATCATTTCGTTATTTTATATGCAATGTATAAAAGCCAAAAGGTATCTATTTGTTATCTTACCTTATTCAAATTATTATGGTTTTTGTACCAGTTTTAAAAATCATAGTTTTTATAGTTATATTTAACATAGGTAGTATAGATAAATCCTCAGTCCAGTTCTAATTATTCCATTATCATCTTTTATTATTTACTTAAACTTTGAAAACTATGTTTCGTAAGCTAACATTTACCAACTTAACTAATTGTTAGTAATTTGGTTGGGGATCCGCTTTCTTACTTCGTGTATTAATTAAACACTTGCGACTTGCATCGTGCACCGTCCACTACTGTAAAATTTTTCAAAGCAATTAAACAGTAATTACACGTAAGATCTTATCAGTGTTATTATTAAATACTAAACATTTTTAATTAATTGGGTAACACCGTAGACGTATTGAAGGAGTATTATAAGTGTTTTAACTATTGTAATAAAGTATAAGTATTTATAGAATAATAATATATTATTAACTATTATTATGATTCTACATAGCTTATATTATTCTTATAATTAAGATCGGTCATAAAAGCATACACGCATAGACATGTCACAAATAACTGTCCATTAACTTATAATGAGTTTGTAAATAATAGGATTTTAATCTATTATTGTAAACCATTATACAAATCTAAAATGGCCAATTCCTCATAAAATATTACATTATAATCAACATTCATATACTGAAAAACGTATACTTTTATAATAATTTTTATTACTATTTATGCAGTGTTACTTTGTAAAGAACAGCATCAGGCGAAGAAGATTCTGTTTGTTCTCTATAACTTATTTTGTTTTTTCTTTTATTTATACTTCGTATAAATTTCATAGTTTATAAAATTAACATAATTGTATATATCATAGTATTATTTTTATTAGCTATCCTAATAATTTTAGTTTTCTATACTTAATTTAAATCTTGCAGTCTTCTTTGAAATTTATTATTTTGGAAACTATTTTCGGTTTGTATAAACTTCCAAAGCTTCGCGTGAACAGTTTATATTTGTTGGTACAAAGGATTTGCAATATACTACGATGTGTATTTTACGCATTTGTTTTAGCGTATTTCAAATCAGTGATTTCAATTTACTATAGTAGACTGAACATCTAAACTTTTAATTGAAACTTTACTTTGTTTTTCATGTGGATTTTCAGTTGCTTTTAAAAATTGATGTGAATAATAATTGTTTGCTCTGAATCATTTGTCCACCACAAGTTTCATGGTTGTGATTTCCATTATTTACTTTCATCTGTAGTTGAAGGTTCAAAAAATAATTTTAAGTGAGTTGAACATTTTTTACACAATGGCGCCACTATTGTCTTCGACCGTTTTTTTGTTAGTTGTATAATGATAAAAATAAGACTTGTCTATTTTATACATGAGACTATAATATAAAGCTAACGAACGAATATCACGTTTGCAAATACTGAATTCGCAATATAATAACTAAAAAATAATAATAATATGTATATAAATCATGTGTATGTATCAAGTTATAAATTGTTATATAAATTATGTTATAGAATAATTGAAAATGGACACACTAATAATCAACGTATGACAAAAAACTGATATAGTTGGAAAACCTAGTTATTGCTCTATTATACCTGTAATCCTTATAACTCATTAGTCATAACATATATGAACCAATAATAGGTACCTACCCATATAATTTTGATATTATTTTTTAGTGGAGTTAACAGATATTATATACGTATTTAGGGCCTCAGGGGTATTCTAGATATCTTGAGTGGATTTATGTATGTAGCCTGTGAGAATAGTAATATAGGTGCGACTGGTGCGAGTGGAGTGATGTGCAATGTGCATCTCATACCTTGATGCCTTCTGCTATTATTGTAATCCTCCGGAAATGTGAGACTCATTTTGTCCATAGATAAAAATAGTATTGCAAGACGCAAGTGACATATAAATAAAGACATATTTGTCTATTATGTCTATGATCTCATCTGTAATGATAAAGCGTAATCGGTAAAGTTCGCAAATACGCACAAGAGTTGTTCTGCTAAAATTGTGTTGCTCTGCATAATATCAAAATATTATTATTATTAAAATTATTTATTGTTTATTAGATCGGAATATTTTAGTTATTTTTTCATCGTCAAGTTGAATTCATATTAAAAGTAATCGAGTAGAAACATATAATTGGAAATAATAATAATTGGACACAACACAATGTACCGTAAAATAAATTAATTTTCTTAATTTTCCCATCTTTTATCTCAGTCAAGCATTTAAAGTAGTGTTAAAAGTTGTAATTTTCTACATTTTAACACCTGGTTTCCTCTCAAATATAATTTTTTTTTTTTATTTACACATTTTGCTTGTTTTGTATATCCGTCGTTATAGTCGTCATAATTAAACTTAAATTATTATGAATGCTGTGTACAGGTTGTCTGCTTTCGTGCGCAGTAAGCAATAGTTACTAGTTAGATAATAGTGATAATACTATGATGTATATTGTATATTCTATAGGGAAATCACAAAGGTTGACTTGTTATTGTTTTGTTCTTTATGAAAGTAGTATAGAATATTCCTGTATGTACCTAATATGTATATAAAGTATTTAATATTGTTGGACATAATAATAGATTTTAGAATATGATTTTGATGTAGGAAGTTCGTGCTGTTCAAAACAATTTTAATAATTGCAGTTCTCATTTATTTTTTTAACTGAATTGTATAATAATTAATAATTGATAGTCAACAGTTATTGTGTCCGGTACTCCGGTGAACAAGTAAATAAAATCAATATTACCCAGTTTGAGTTAGTTAAATTATATATAGTTAATATTAATAACGTTAAGTCATAAGCTAATATAGATTATTAATTTTAGATTTATTTTACTTGGAGGGCTGTCATATTTATAGTGATTGCTGTTCAATATAAACATTTTTAATAATAACTAAGTAGTTTGTTAAAAATAAATCATTATACTTTTTTTATTATTATTACGCACTAGTTATAGAAGAAATCATGTGTAACTTTATTTTTAATTAGCTCATGCACATCTTTGTAGAAAATAATTGTTTTAAATTATGGCTTTTTAGTATATTAGAAAGTTCTAAAAAATAAAAATGTTAATTAGAATAATTAATGCATTTTACTAAAAGTGAAAAATGGGGATGAAAATATTTTAAAAATCACCTTGTATAATTCAATAATATCATAATATTTTGTATGATACATTTTACATTAACATTAAATACTTAATATACCATTATACTTTTTGTTTTTATATGGAACAATAATATGATAATTATCTTGTATTACGTATAATATGATAATTATTAATTTCTGTATTTGTTGTGCTGCACATTACTACATTAGACATGATTAGGATTAGACTACTCAACTATAGTTATAATTTGTTTGATAATCCTGAAATCCTAATTATAACATCTAAATGAACGACTTAAAAAATATTTTTATATTTTTTCGGCGCAAACACACATAATGTAATATACATTATACGAGTACATATAAAAATACCTCCTATCCGAAATATCTTCGAATGATAACCAAAAGCGTATATTATACACTGTATAAACTCATTCCCTTTGCTTTCGAATATTATTAATATTTATAGGCACTATAATATATATATATATATATATATATATTATTATGCATATAAATCCACAGACTCGTATTTGCGTTTAGGATACGGGTCACAAGCTATTTAAGATGTATACATTGTGTACATTATACTATACATATTATATAAGTTTATATAATACAAATGCGTGATCGAAATAATTTTTAGCGAGCAAGCTCGACGACTTGAGGGTAAGGATATAGGTATAAATTATTATTCTACAAGTCCATATACACTGCTGAACGTTCGCAGGTTTGTTCTCATATATTTTTTTTAAAACCTCTACCGACAACTGGCACACAACTCTTAAATACACTCCAGTGCTTTATGTAGTACAAAATAATAATATATACATACTCGAAAGTCGTTTTATGTACCTACCTACCTATTACTATACATTGAAAACCGCGCGTGTTTAATAATACGTGTGTACAATTATAATGCAATAGTATTATATTCAAAGTACTTATATTTATGGGTGATCTAAATAATATAACACATTATATCAGCAAACATATATATATATATTTTTTTTATATTTCTTTTACATAAATGTAAGTCGTTAAAAAACAACACTTTGGGAATAATTAATATATTTTTTATTGTTATAACTTTTTAAGTTATATACTTTTTTTGAGTGATAATATACATTTTTAATTTCATATTCTGAGGCAGAATATTGTTTGGAGTGTTTAGATTTATAAAACCAAATTTTAGTTATGAAGTTAGAAGTTATAATTTATATGTATTAAAAGTATTGTGGGATCTCCATTTATCTAATTGCTTGAAATTCATAAAATACTAGTCCAAAATCTTAAATCCTATTAGTAAAATATGTTTTAGAAGAAATTAAAAATGCATGTATCATTATAAAAGTAAAAAAAAAAAATAAATAAAATAAATAACGATAAAAAATAGTTAAAATATATTTTTTAAAACGTAAGTTTATTTTTAAATAATGACTGATGATGCGTTAAATGGATTACCGGTATAAATATTTATACATAGATTGCATTGTACATAATACACTATATAAAGTTGATATTGTGCGCTTATACTTGTACCCATACGTATAGTTATAGAAATCATGTTATGTACTTGTGTATCGTACCTACATATCATGTATACATTATCATCCACTCCGACACCGTATACCGCGCTGCACGACAGGGTTTGTACACGATGTACGGTGTAAATTTATGCGGGATGGCGATCGCAAGTGCAGACTTTGTTAGTTATTTCGGTTCGCCTCAGGGGCGTAACTTTAAATATTACTATACGCGTAGACGGTAAAATATTACAACGGGTGTTTTCACGATATGGAATACACTAGCATACCCCTCACACGCGTCCCTTCTCGTCATCGTCGTCACTTCATCGTCTAGCTAGCACAATCAAGATAACGATTTATAGCATAGGTACGTGGTAGGTAAGTATAGGACCCAAAACGGTATACGCACGAATGCGCGCACACACCACTCATCGACTTAGGCCTTTTTGGAATTTTCCCTGGTCTTGATCGATACCTGCCACATACCTATAAATTATAATGATATTATACTTATACCTAAACGTATACCGGTATAGCCACATAAATTATAACGTGCGCAGAATTTACATGGATTTAATGACATTTTTCGCAGATGAAATGATAGATTGAAATCGTAATAAATAAAATAATTAATCGGAATCGTTTTCTATTTTGACTTATTATGTATATATATATATATTACATAATCATGGTAATTGGTAAATATATTTATATCAACGCCACGTGATCATAATATTAAGCATTGTTCCTGTATTTTCATCGTACTCATATTATATACCGTCATAACTATAACACGATTTATGAATATGCGAAACGGCATTCGTATACAGATTTTTACACTAGGATTTTACTGACTATAATCTTTTATAATATTTCCTTCAGATAAATTTAACATTTGTATACAGTATATATACAGGGGTGGAAAACTTTCACTAGGTATACATGCCAAAAATTATCTTTTTTTTTTTTAGAGCATGCCACGAAAAATATTATATTGTAAAAAATTTTTTTTTATATTTTTACCTATTACCTATAATATTATGCAATATATCATAGTAAAAATTGTCGGGTGCCACCTCGGGCACGCGTGCCATGGATTTTTTCATCCCTGGTATATTACTATGTATTAGAACAACAAAACGATTGTTAATAAAATTCATATAATTATTATAAACGCATAACTACATTAAATGAATAGATTTAGGTATATAATATTCTGTGATTACTAATTATAGCTGCTATGATTAATATTGTTGATAAATTTGATTTTTATTTAAGTAGGTACCTATTAACATTTAAAATTATTCTGCTCCGGAATATGAAATTTAAGATATATTGGAACGGTGTCATTAAATAAGAAGAAGAACTTTTAAAATTTTATAACGTACATAAATAGTATTTTTTTTTCTTCAAAAATGTTTTTGGCTACTTTTTAATGACTTCAAATTGTCTAAAATTATCCAAAAACTATAAGACATTTCGAGAAAATGATTGATACTTAAAAAAAAAAAAAATTACGGAATATTTATTATTGTGAATTATAATCAACTCATTAGTTACTTTTATGTACTGTGTGATGAAGAACCATTTAAAATAAGTAATATGCACAAAAATATAGAAAGACAGATTGAATAGTTAAATTAAATAACAGTAGTTAATTATTTAACAAATGTCACATCTTTCGGTTTGTAATAAAATTTTGAGATGATTCTCAATTCCCTTGGCCATTACCAGATTTAATGTACCTACCTACCTACCTACAGCTCTGCAATTTATAAGCTCTTTAGCTTTTGATGTGTTTACCTTGTTGCAGATTATTATTATTATTATATTGCGTTACTGATGGCACATACGGCATTATACGCATTCACTCTCTTACCACAGCTGTGATACATTTGAATTATCCATCTTAGAAAATATAATAATATATACTTGACCCAATTTTCAAGTAGTTAGGGAACCGTATGTGCACAGTGTGACATAATATCGTTATTATATTATATTGTCTCCGCCAAATGTCTCATCAAATTTATTCTATACGCTTTGTTAGTCATATTATACACTTCGATAGTCTACTCGTATATAATTATAATATTATATTCGCTTTGACATCGACATTGTTTTAATTTTTGATTCGTTATCAAATTGGACAGTTCTTATATACAGTAAAAATGCATCAAGCTTGAACTATGAGGATAACCAGCTAAAAGTCTCGTCAAAAAGTAAATCAAAGTTTATGTATAATGAATTCCCTGATTTTTTTCCTTTGACTTTTTAATTTAAACATATATTTTATTAATCCAACTATAACAATTTAAAAAATAACAAATCAATACAGCTGTTAAAAATTATCAAAATAGTATTAACAAATTTAATTAAGAAAATGTATGAAATAAATATTTATATTTATATTTAAAGCAATTTAATATTATATTATATCTGTAGATCAAAAAAACTGTAATAAAAATCAAAATAAATGCAAAAATCATTCTTTTTTTAATTGTTTTTATTATTATTATTATTTTTTTTTTTTTGTAGCTGCAATTGAACCACAAAATACACTATCTGTTTGTTAAAAGTTTAAAACCGATGTATCCTATACAAAACGGACTAAATACGTTTTAATTGTTTAATGATACGTATAATGACTAAAAATGTAAGAAAAGAGAAGTCTTTCTAATCTAGTTTTCCATTAGCACTTAACCTCTAATACCCATAAGCCATATAACACTTGAGCTTATTTAGTCGAAATGTCTCTTCACATTGACGAAATGGTTAGACAATTTGTACATGCATTTTAGCAAGTTTTGTTTGTTCTCGTGGTGATGGATAAATTAAATAATCTATTTAAATGAATAATTCACTCTAACATCTGTTATTATTATATAAATAAAAATACTTACACGCTCGCTTTTCACGTCTTCTTATAAGTACCTAAAATTTTTTTTCTCAGCCATAAAGTCTTGAAAACATAATATAAAATTCTTTATAAGGTATATTCTCATAGAAAAAAAATATTTTATTATTTTAAAATATCAAAAACACTAAGGCATAATTATTTATGTCATTTCAATTTCAATTTAAAATTATAATAACACGAGATATTTAAATATATTATTAAATAACATTTTAAAGAAAAAATTTTTTAAAAATGTGAGTATTAGATGTATACACAATGCTATGTAAATGTTTGTGTAAATAATAAGCTTTTATTTAACATCAAACCGACAGCAGTATATGCAAATTTTTGCATATGTTATATTATCATTGTTATATTGCTTGGCGTTTTGTAAAAAAACATTTTATATATTGTACTTCTAAAAGTTCAATTCAGCGGCGACGTTTTGATAGTTTTTTTTAGTTATTCTTTGGTTTTTTTTCTTCAACGGTGTAAATATATCCCTATATTACAGTCTATTTTGTATTTTGTATTTTTGTTTTTCCCTTCTTCTTATTTATTCTAATTTGAATTCCATCGGACTTCTATTGTTTAAGTACTGTAAATACTGTCACAATATATAGTTTATGTATATATATATTCTGTTCTGTTAGTTACTCAATAAATAACATCAAAAAGGTTATCTATACTATTATTATTATTATTATTATTATTATTATTATTTGTTCGTTCCATGCCATCTTATTAATTTATTCAAATTCACGATAGGAACAAGAGAACTTCATTTTCAACTTTCCATTCATTAATATAATGATCACGCATCTAGTCGACTGTCATCGTTACCTTAAAATAATTAAAAAAACAAAAAAAGGTTGTAGGATTTTAACTTTTTCCAACTTGTTTGGTATAGTTAAATAAATATGCAAATGTAGGTATAGTCTCATTTTATTTTATAGCAGGTAACATACGGATTCCTAAGAATGTGGATACATATGGAATTAAAAATATTTTAAAATATTGAGTATTTATTTATTTTTTTTAAACTGTTGAAGGTTTTTAA
>VUJU01005646.1:0-12990 GCA_009835225.1 Aphis craccivora
TTTTTTTTTTTTATGTGATTCGTTTTATTCTTGCAATTTATTTTTATAATAAGCTTTGCGAATAAAACAAAAAAATTAAATTAATTATAATTTTTCACGGGGTGCTGTACTGCTGTTTTTCATATTTTTCATTTTAAATAGCTATTATAAAAACTTATATGGAACTTAGAAAAATTTTTTTTATCATTATTTATAGGAAATATGTTTTATAAATATCTAAAATATTATTTCACGTGTTGAAAATCAAAAAATAAATATTTGGTAAGAATTCTAAGTATCTAAGGTTATTTGTTTTTGAATTAAAATGTACAATATTTACAATATCTAATGTTGTAAACATATGAACTTTAAATGCTAATTAAAAAATCAGTGTGACTTTTTAACAAACTTTTATTTTGAGTGAGCAAAATAGAATGGAGCGGAGTGCCCCGTAAATTATTGTTAGTCTACTACACCACTTACTTAGACTTTAAATACATATTATAACTTATAAAGTATTGATCCTAATTTCGATTTATATAAATTGAAATACTCCAAAAAAATACATGTTGTCATTCAGTAAAAAGCTTAGTTAATAATAACAATAAAAACTGTGCATACTAAAAAAAATCAACACTGTATTTCTTTATTTTTTTAGGTTTATTTTTTCCGATTATTTTGAAAAATACTTGGATTTTTATCAAAAAAAACTTTAATAGGCCGAAACCACTATTAAAGTTGAAAATTGAAGCATATTTGTAAACCTTAACAGTCGATGACAGATAAAAATGTAAAAGTTAAAATTTCTATCTATAAATAGAATCCTGAAATACCTAATTTATTTTAATCAAAAATTATTTTATTTAATTTTAAAATTTAATACAATTACTCATTGTTAAATTTTCAAAAAAAATTTAAAAAGTAAACGAAAATTTAAGTAAAGAACACCAAACAATGCTAGGTATCTAAACTATTTAGATGGATTATAGTGTATTATTACGTTTTATCGTGTGTTTAATTTTGATATTAATAATATTAATATTCTAAAAGAAAAATCGACAAATGTTTATCGTTTGCGTAATTCTGTAGTCGAGTTGAGTGAATCTGTATTTTCAAGTTTTCAACGCATAATTTTATTTTGTTTTGTAAAATCTGTAACAGTGTAACGTGAAAGTAGCATGTGAACAACGTTTTAGTATAGTACAATACCTAAAAACTGAATAATTACAAACACATTAGAAATAAAGCATGTTTAGCAAACAAAAAACAAATAATGTGCAACAATTGGTTACAAACCCCAACTCAAAACTATCGATAAAAATACATTTTTTGGGTCGGGGCATATATTTAAATTTTTGATGCATTAGTGCGTATTTATAAATGTATGAATTTTGATGATTTTTTAGTACATAAAAATCTTGGCCATCCTAATTATCATTACCTATCTTAATATTGTTTATGTAGGTACTCATTATAATATATATTTAATTGTTATAACGTTTCTGTTTAAAGGCATTATGGAACATTGATATTTTCTTTTAACAAGGATTACAATTAATTAAAACAAATTTAAAATTTTTAGAAATCAAAAAATGTAATTATTTAATAAAATAATAGTAGGTTAGGTACTTACTATGTTCAGTAATAAAAAGTTAGGCAAGTGGGTACCCCCAGTAACCGCTCTGCTGAACAGTAGGTGTTGAGTGGGCATTGGTAATGAATGTGTTGAATTTGAATTCAATAATATATTATATTTCGTAGATACCTATACGAAAAATGATTTCGAGTGGAGACTACTTATATCACTAGAAGTTATTAAAATAATTTTATTTTACTATATAGGACATAGCCATATAGGTAATAAGTTATACAAGTATTACCTTAGAAGGTATTAGCATTTTTTCGAAAACATCGTATTTCTTTTATTATTAATATTTAATTACTATAATAATATGTATTTATATCTAATTAGTAATTATATTATTGTTACTAACGTTTGACTCAACGCTACCTTACCGTAAACAACGTATGAATTGGAAGGTATGTACTATATTCCGTTATTCTTCGTTAAAATATTTTATAATTTCGTTCTAATTTGAATTTCAAATGTCTATAAAAAAAAAAAATGTCCATCTTTAGTCAATCTAACTTTCCGGAAATGTTTGACAACGTGTTAAATTTTCAGTCTTAGATATAGAAAGAAAATTTTTATGAATTTGCAATAAAATAATTAGAACTAATTTTTGCAATCGCTTTCCTCAACCAAAACAAATATATTGTCTTTTATTTTTTAATCGGAGTATGAAAACGGACGAGGAACTTAACCTAACCTGACCTGACTCAATGTCGAGTATCTGCGGTTAATCATTTCTGAGTTACACTATATGGGTTTACACTACGATTTCGATCTCACACATCGGCGTGGTGCAGCGCAGTATATTTCATAGGTTTACAACGAGTATCAATAATAAGTACTGTAGGCCATTTGCTATTTTATATATATATTACCTACACACTTTATGGTTTTGTTTTGCATATATTTTTTTTCCCTCGAACGACTCAAATATACTTACTTTAACTGTATACATCGGTACATATTTCCAACCGACGTTACACACGGGTATTAGGCGTGTGTGTGTACAAACGTATAGGCATAACGCGCGTACAACACACGTAATAACTGGTTGTAGAGCACTCGGTGATTTATGTGTTCCGGTTTGTCTTTTTTTTTTTCCCCTTTCAAAACAAAAGGCCGCCGAACGCGTTTGCTGCAGTCGATGATCGTATAATAATAATAAGTGTAACTTTCGAGCGCCGCGCGCGTGGTTGTGTTTCGCTCGAAATATCGCAACAAATAAATTCGAATTGCTCTCCGATCGGGCAGGTTACTCTCATACCAGTCAGGACGTATATTATACACGTAGGTATTATACGTAGGTACGTACCCGTGTGCGTCGTACGCACGCCTATGGGTATACGTTATATTATGTATTATATGTTTTGCGCGTGCACAGTGCCGCTGTTCGTTATTTCGTTTCGTTTTCAAAAGTGAAAGTCCGAAAATTTCATTATAATATAATATATTATATTATATATATAGCCAGGCACGGTGTACCCATACGTCTTTCGTATATAATACACATTAATACCGTATTATTAAGGTTTATTGCAGCATAGTAATGCGCGTTGTATAGATACGAATGCCGTTTTTGTTGTTTTTATTATCATTATTATTATTTTTTTTTTTTAATCGGGTTCGCGGATCGCCGACATTCGACGGTTCGCCGCTATTAAACTGAATACCGTCGGACATACGAGCGGCTGCTGCCAGTGCTTTACGTCACCCACGCGCGCGCCCGTACTATGCGGATACAACGTGCATTATTGTACCTACTGAACAATGTCGTCGTATGTTTTATGAAAATGCGTATAGATATATCCGTACGAAATTATTACGGGATCCGGTAAACTGCGGTTCAATAAATGAACCCGTTTACAATAATATCAATATCCGGATAAATCTGCAGGTATCGCTATCGCAATAGAAACAATGGTATTGCATATACGCAATTATAAACGCGAAGCCAATGTATAATGCAGTTGCCTACTCTAGATCTGATTATAATTGTTGTAGAATAATTTATTTAGATAGTCTTACGACCGTGTGATCAGCTCTATTATTTCGAAATCTCAATAACTCTAATATTATTGTCTTAAAAAAAAAAACGATACACTTATTTAACGAATCACAATTTTTTTTTTTTGAAACAAATCAAAAAAAGTATATTTTTCCAAAAGTATGGCGAAATCTCGCGTTAGTCGTAATGGCGGTCAACGTGTTATAAATATTAAAGGAATCATTACGGTATCCATGGTAAACAGCGTTCAATATATATGACATATGAACCTATTTACAATATTATACTCGGATAAATCTGGTACGGCTATAATAGCTATATCTATTTAAGTTATTTTATTATAATATATTGTTTTTAGTATTTTTATGCATAATATTATGACATTATCGTTTTCATAAACTAACCTATCTATATACAGAGGTAAATTGGAGTATATATGACAATCAGATTTATGCTCCTGTTGCATTAAATTAAAATTATGATATTAGGTAAGTATATACACCGCAGCGTAACTTTATATAATGTAATAATTTATGTATAATATGCGAGAGATTTGACTTTCACGAATATTTTTTTTTTAAACATATTTTGAAAATGTGACGTCTGACAGTTTAATTGAATGCTACTATTATTGGTACCTATAATATATTAAACTGTATTTTATTTATTATTATCATTATTTTTTTTTTTTTTTTTGTTCCAAATGATGTAATCAATATACCTTCAACTATTTATAAACGTTATTCAACGAAAAAATATTTTAAATCAAACTTTTCTTAGGTAGACAAGTACCTTGTGTATTTGCACACAGCATTAGTAAATAATTATGATGACTATAGTCTATAAGTGATATTATAATCAAACGTATTACATTTTAAATGAATCCATTTATTTTATGTATAGTTTTCGATCAGTAGGCCATCAGGTAGTACCTATGTGGTATGAGTGGTCTAAACGTTTTATATCACGTCATACCTATAGACTTCATTACTTCAACAAATCGTATTTTAAATCTTCGAAAAAGTAATTCTTTTACATTATGTCAGTAATTACAATGTATACAGCGTAAAACTACAAACAGCCGTTGAATTTTTCTATTAAAGAAGTGCCAGGAAGCTCGATGTTAAATAGTTTTTTTTTTCGAGTGCGATGATTAATCACAACACAAACGTTGCACTGTTGTCTGTAACAGTGTAACACATCCGCTTCAGTGGCCCACCCAACTCCTGTATCGTGTATTTTTTTACACTGTAGGTACTTATAAAAGACAATGAACAATAATATTGGTAGTGTGACATGCTCACATAATAACACACGATATGTGGGTTATAGTCCACAGATACGGTAATAAATTAGGTAAATTCTATATATATATATATATATGTATTTAGTATTAATATTATATAGTTGGGTACCTATTATATTATCAAATACGATTACAATTTGAATACCAATAAAACATGTAGGTATATATATAAACGGCTATATTATAATAGGTAAGTTTTTTGAATGCCAAACTGCAGTTTTAGAGGTTATTACGACTATCTGCCCACCATAATCAACATAACCATAACGAACAGGTTTGTACCTATAGTACTTATACTCACAAACAAAATAATATATATTATTTATTATAGTCAATATTATAATTTACGAGTAAAATTTAATTGATTTGATACCTATTTTACAATAGGATTAATCTAAAACAAGTTGTCGTCAAGTATATTAGACGTAATATATAGTTAAGTGAAATAAAAAAATATAAACGGTGAAAACAATATAATTTATGTTATATGGCTGAAGTATATCAGTATATCAGTATATTATGTACGAGTAACCTAACTTATGTATGGATTCAAAATTTTACGAATAATAGATAATAATATAAATGATTGGGTATATACTATATAGGTATCTATATTAATGGTGTTTAGTTCGTAATTAATTTGAGTAAAATAACTCCATGCTCCAGCATTGTGAAGTATATTGAAATAGTATTAAAATAGTTTAGAATATGTAGGTTTATAAAAAATAAATATAATATTATTATGATTTAGATTAGATTCTTGTTTGTGAAAGGTTAATCACGGTAGCATTATAATAATAATACAAACTAAAAGAAATATATATATATATATATATAATATATAAATATATACAGTGCCTGATTAGGCGAGTACCTACTTGTAGTAGTGTTAGTTTAAATTTTTGTAACTTTTTTGAAAACCAACATTTTGTAATTGTTTCAATTACGGGAAGATTTTGCAATATATATGAAGAGGAAATATCCGATATCGACATAATTTCCGGCTGTTCACTAAAAAGAAAAATGAAAGCATCTAAAAGTAAATATTTGGATGATACAAACAGTCAAAGTGTCAACTTCTAGAGATAATTTTATTTTTAATACACATTATATTATTTGATAAATTAATTTTCGAATTAAAAAAAAAATAAATATCGCTTACTTATAGAAATAGAAAACAAGTTTAGTTTTATGTTCAAAAGCAATATGAAAAGTCAAATATTACCAAGTATACCTACATTAAATTTATTAGATTTTTTTCTCCGATGACTTGAATAAAGAAATCTTTTTTGATGAAGTGCTATAATTCTAAGAGCTAAAACGTTATTTTTTTAATTATAACAGTATAAGACCATGGTTAGTTAAATTAACCACAACATCAAGCTATTAATACCCGAGATCAAAAAATATATAAGCCTACATAAATTTCTCAACATTGAAACTGTGTTACAAATCTATTTAAACATGTTTTGTGAAAATTAGGTATAACAACGGTTGTATGAAGATGGGCTAGATAATCTGACATTATTAACAGTTAAATATAAAATAACTGAAGAATTATCATATGATGACATCTTTGATGAGTTTGCGAGAGACCCTAGAAAAAAATCGATGTAATCAAGTGTAACATGCAATGAATCAATTTATATAGTATAAAACTTATATTAAACATTTTTGAATAAGATAATAATATAAGGTATCTTTTAGTCCCAACATTTGTAAATCAGGCTCTTAAAGATATAGAAATAATGTAAAAATGATTGGTATAATTTTTTGTACGTCGTGCATTCGAAGTGGATGGTTTGGCCGAAATCGAAAAACAAAAGTAAAGGTGCAATATTGGTTTGGTTTTTTTAATCTATCGCAAATTTTCACTTATTGGAGTAGTAAAAAGTAAAAACACTTTAATCTTAAACGTCAATATAATTTCTGGCAGGAATGTGAACTCAGAATGATAAAATCGATATTCTTATAGTATTTTTTATATAAAAACGTTGATTTTTTCAACCATTTTTAAAAATTTGAAATTTATGTTTTTTTTTTCATATAAATGTTTATAATGTTATATACATATAAGTTTTAAGTTTCTGCGAATAATGTTTTAGAATTATAATACATAATGATTAACAACGTTATTATTTATCGTTTAATTAAGACATTTAGTCTAAATTTAAAATTAGAATGTCAATAAAATATAATTATCTTTATATATTTTTTAGATTTATATATGATCCTAATATGAACAACTGAAGAGAAATTTTGTATCCGATTTTCAAACCTTGAGTGTGTTATAAAAACAAAATTGTTGTATAATTTTATAAACTAATAAATATTATAACGGTATTTTGTCCTGTGCTTATTAACAATATTTTTTTATGTTTTGACAAAACAACAGGCGTTATATATATTTAATTATTTAATATATTTATAAGCCTTTTTTCGTGACTCAAACACATAATATAATAGATATACCTAATGTTATTTTTTATAATAATAATTATTGCCAAAATCATCAGGAAGCTCTTGATGTTTCCGAATGCGAAAACCCGTCATTTGTAAAGGAGAAAAAAAATAATAATCTGTTAAACGAGCGACAAAGAGTGCTGTACCTATTATAATAGTAAAAACAAAAAAAATAAAATAAAATAAAAGCGCACAATCAATCGTTCGTTAAGTTACCACCGTAACCCGTAAACCACAGAGGTTTGTGCATGCGTCAGTTCGACGGACGTTTATACGAAGAACAAACACCGTTGTCAGGTATGTATATATTTTATAGTCAGGTGCCGTATAGTGGCTTTTAGCCGGCGGCGGTCGACTCATTTAACTAATGCACTTTGTTGTTCGAGGCCGCAGCGCGTTATCGGACCACCGAGTCACCCCTGCTCCGGGCCTTCACCCATCGCCCGACGGGTGTCGTATAAAATCGCGCGTGTTTCGCGTTTAATACCGAAATTAACGATTTCTCCGTCGGTCCGTCATCGTCGCGGTCGTCGTAATAATATGAAAAAATGACCGTCGTACGATAAAAAAAATAGAAAAGCTTTAGCGCCGGATATCGAAATACCACCTCAGACCTCGCCTTCACACCCTTGCATCGCCGGTACCTCCGACAACCCCCTTACCAGTGGATGGGGGGGGTAATAGGGGTAGGTACATACATATAAGACTACCTACCTGCGATACGTGAGCGCGTTTATGTGTGTGAGTGTGCGGTATTAACCGGAAAAAACGCCGCCGACGGGTTTCATTTGGTTAATGGACGCGCCGCCATCGCCACTCGCGTGACTTCCGCTGCCCGCCGTGCGGGGTGGCGATTACTTATTATTGCGGAGAGAGACATATTTTACGCGCGGGACGAGACGAGACGAGCCGCGGCGGCGGTCACACGCTTTAAGGGGAGGGGATGACCGATGGTAAAACGGCGCACACACGCACACGCGTCGTTTGCAGGGGATGAGAGGAGAGGGCGGTCGGGTCAAGAGCGGCGGAGACGATGACGATGATAATAATAATAACAATAATTTATTGTGTCGATTCGACTTACAGTTCACGTGCTGGTTTGGCCCGATGGTGTAAATAATGTTTTTTATTTTTATTTATTTATTTTTTTTTTTGGATCTATATACCTATTATACAAACAGACACATAGACACACACACGCACAAGCTCGCGCGCGCACGCACACACATACACGTCAATAAGTGTAGGTATAGAAATTGACAATCGTTTGATTTACTGCACAAGACTATATTTTGTACCATTTTCCAATATCGATAATATCATATCATTATATTATCGTACAACAACAACAAATAAATAAGTAAAACAAAACGGCGGTTGAATTTATGTCCAATAGGTAGGTCGCATTGTCGCAATAATGTACATTGTACATTATTATTCACACATCTATATATACTTATGCGTGTTAATATATTATACGAGCATAGTACCTAGTGAGCTGTATAGAGTACATAGACATTGCATTGCAAAACATTATATTATATGTTTTTTTTTTTTTTTTAAAACTGACTACCCATATGAATACAAACGATAATATATATAATTAAATATTCTGCTTTCGTTATTGTAGAAATATTTGTTGCGCCAGAAAAACAATTTCTTTATATTTATGTGCTGTTTAATATTAAAAAGTTATAAATAACTGCACCCCAAATACTTAACGATAAAGATTAAGCATGTATAATATCACATATTTTATTTCATTAAAACAATTTTAACGCCTTTTAGAAATCTCAAGCGTATATAACTATAAATCTAATGTTAAAAGATAAAAATTAAAATGATTTACACTTTATGAAGCATATACAATTTTATGGGTACAATTTAATCATACCGCACTTTGTTTCCTTGACAGTGTAAAGACGTACATTTTTTTTTTATACTGAAATTCATTTGTAAACATGGGAGTCCCATAAGTAACATTTTAAGCAGGGCAATTTGTTGTTTTCATTCTAGATTATTAACTCGTAAAATATTTAATATACAATAAAATGCTAGCTTAGAATATTATACTTATTAATTATTATATAACTTTGGGATTTTGGATGCTTAACTACTTATGTGTTATAAATTATAATTATATGATAGGTAATCTTATGTGAACTCAGGAGCGTCTCTGAGGGGGGGCGAAGGGGGCCATCGCCCCCCCCCCCAATGGGCGGATAGGCCTACCGGGAAACCGGGCATTTCCCAGTTTACCCCTTTCGTATTTCGGCAATGGGGCCCTTTAATATTTTGCAATTATACAATAAAAATTTGAAATATGATATGAGAACTATTTTTTATCAACTATTTCAAACTTGAAATTCCTGATGATATAATAGTAAATGATTTGGTGTTCATTAAATATTCATCTATCACTTTGGTAGACGTTGAAAGGAGCTTCTTAATCAAAAAGAATTTACTAGTGGATATAAGGTCGTTTTTATTCTAAAATCTTAAACAATCTCAGGTGATTCAGTGTATAGTGTAGTTCAGAGTGTGTAGGTAAATTAATACATGATCCTGATGTATCAAAATAGTTAAAAAAAAAACATATATAAGGAAGTAATTGTTTTATCAGATTAAAAGAAATCCGAATTGAAGTTTGGACTATGGAAAAATTAAATTAAATACTAAAAATGTCTAACAGTTTTACTTCTCTTTCATTACATACTATACTTTAATATTGATTACAGAAAATCAATTATTCATTTATAAGCATTTATTTTATTTATAAACTTAAATATTAAAGTATTTAAGTAAATTTATTAATTACTGCTTACCTATTACTTATGCGTACGCTTATGCTTTATGCTTATTATTTATAATCGCTTTGGTATATCTATTGTTTATTAGATTTATTAGATTGAACAAATTGGTTAAGAAGCAGAATGAGCGAGCAGAGGCTGACTAGATTAGCACTTTTAAGAAGATGATTTTAAGTAATCTTAGAATAAAAACACCCATTACAAAAAAGATAGAGAATACAATTTTTGAGAGAATGACATATCGATTTGTCAAAATGTGGTCTCAAAACAATTTAAACATCGTTTAAATTTACAACATTATTTTGTTTATTTTGAAAGTCAAATAACAATAAAATATAAAATCGATTTTGCTCGAAACCATAATCATCTACCAGCAAATAGGTAGGTATATAGTACTTTTATTACATTAACAGCCGTCACTGATAAAGTTTCCATAACTAGTCCGCTTTTTACAAAATATCGTCGTTTAAAATCCAATTATTCAAATGTACCTATACCTGCTGTTTTGCAAAAATGCTCACATTATGTGACTATACGTGCATAACCCGGAGAATTTCTAGTAATTTAAATGTGACATTAATTTTATTCGTGTCATTTATGCAGAACACTCGACTCAGTGTTTCTTATCAATTGAAAGTATCGTGAAATAAATAAAATCGTAGAGATATACAGAGGTGAAAAACAACTAAACACAGTCGCATGAATAATTAATAAAATTAATGTCTCAGAATTCTCAGAGTAGCCGGAACAACGTTTCTCGTCTGGCACATTAGATGCAAACTTCAAACATAGTGTTTTTGTGTAAAAACCGCCGTTTAAGTTCCTTGAAAGTGGTTTGTGTTTATTCTTCAATCACGTAAGAACTTCAGTCAGTGTCATAACTCATCAGTGTCAAACATTTGTGTACTGGGAGCATAACTGCACAAGTCGGGTGTTATACGAATAACGATCAGTACCCAATACTTACAAGATCGTGTAAGGATGATACCTTTTAAAATATTACAATTTCACGTATACGGTAAAAGAGAGAACTGACAATCTATATTCTATATGATCAGTTAATATTTTAATAATCTATATTCTCTCAATATTAATATATTTTTTTTATATATAATATTATAGAGATTAATCGCATTGAAAATGTTAAAGCATACATTTTTCTTCGGATTTCGTTTTCATCCCTATAAGACCCATAGATACATAATACAACTAATCACGCTGAAAATGATTAATATACTTTATTAGTACATTTAGCTAAAATTTACTGATTTTCATATTTTTGTTAATACCTATATTTACACGATGCATATTTTGAAATAAAATCTGCATAGTGTAAATCGACGACATCATGTGTTAAATTATTTTCTTTATATTTATACGCACAAATTTATTTTTGATGTAAGAAAATACTACAGCTATTGTAAACGATTTTATGACAGTTCATTCTAGTAGAGGATAATATAAATTAATATTACAATATAAGTTATAACCGTATCGGATGTTTTGTCGTCACATTCGTATTGGATAATGTGTAATTTACCGGCCAATGACCATAGATCGGTTTATTATCGATCGTAAAAAGGAACAGTTCACTGCGATTGATTATTACTAAATGAACAAACAACACGATTTGTTTCATCTTCAATTCATAATGTTTAATGTTTAATTTATGATTGTAGTCGGAGATATAAAAAAAGATTTCAAGCCGCCACCGCATTATATCGTTCATAATAATACGCGGTATAAACATCGGCAAATCGTATACTTATATACAGATATACACATAATGTATGCATATTGAATGTATGATCGGAAGTTGTGTAAGATTTGCATTCATTTTTCCATAAGAGCAAAGAATTCAGATTTTGCCTATTTTTTTTTTTTTTTTTTTTTATTGTTTTCATTCATGTCGTTCTATTGTGTTTCTAAAAATCTTTTTTATAGCTTCCGTCAATGCTTTAAGCGCATAACTAGGCGGAGAATAAATTTCTATAGAATAAATACATTACCATCATGTCTAACGGACTGACTGGCTTATTCATTGTTTATTTGATACACCTATTTTTTTTTGATGTGATTACACTTGTTTTGTTGCAATAATTTATTGGTTGGTGTTTTATTTTTCAGTAAAGGCGCAACTATAATATTATAGTTTGTAAAACATTTTTTTTTTTTTTTGTTATATTCCTTCTGCCTATAGTCCTAATTTTTAATTAATCCATATAGTAATATACGACTTATTGTTGACACATTTTATGCAATATAGGTAAAAATGTATTATAAATATCACAGTACCTACACCTAATATAGCAATTGGTGTAAGCGTGTGTGGATATTAAGTCAAAAAATCTAGAATGCCAGATTTGTGGTAAAAAAAAATGATTTGTAAAATAAATGAATTAATCGTACTAATAGACGTGTTTACGGGTGTTTATATAGGTGAATATGCTATAACAATAAAAATTGAATTTTTTTTTTTGTCAAATTATTATTAATTCAATTCAACAGATTATAAATTAAAATTTTGAATATCACCGATTTTTTATTTGTAAGTACCTAACCAGTGCATTAGGTATAAGTCAATCTAGGTATAAATAATATTTTCTACGATAGTTTATAATATATTAGGTGCTTATCTGTGCTGGTCAGTGGCGTAGCCAGGAATCACCCAAGGGGGGGTTTAATGACCTTTTTTTTTTGCTCAGCCCTAAAATATATTGTCCAGGAGCGGTAAAACGGGTACCTATGGTCGAATTGAACTTATTTTAATTGAATTGCACTTAAGTTGAAAAAA
>VUJU01005648.1:0-12980 GCA_009835225.1 Aphis craccivora
GAGAGAGTAAAGTTGCCCCGTGCAAAACACTTTTTAACTATGTTACGCGTGTATAAGATAGAGACAACACATGCAGGTATGGTGTCCTCTTAAATATGTTAAAAACATGGCTTCTATAAACTAAAAACACCTATTGGTTATTACCGAACCACTTCTATTTAATTCTCGTCATAAACAACTAAATTAATAATACCCTACCACTGTATTATATGTAGTGGTAAATAACTTCAGAAGACATTCCAATTTTATCTCATTGGATTTATTTTAATATTGAACAACGATAGTTTTATTGGGTTAGAAAGTCTCAAGAGACTAAAAGTTTTGACCGAACAAGCTTATGTTGTTTTTACCTTTATTAGCTGTTGTTGCTATTTGGTTTGAAGGAAAGTAAAGGTTATTTTCTTATCTTGATTTAAAAAGAAAAATATTACAAGTTTAAATTCAATTCCTTTATGGAGTTTGTTTTCATGTAACACTTTAACCTGCATCTGACCATATTACAACGGCTTATATATTTTTTATTTATTCCTAAAATATATTATCGCACGAGACACGAAATATAATCATTTTAATCTACATAATTTATAAATTATAATACTTACAATAATTAGTGCGGATATAATAGATTTTTTACGAGAACTTCTAGATAATTTTTTGAGGAATTAAAGTAGGTAAATGGTTTATACACCTGTTTGTACAATAAAAATGCGAATTTTCGTACTGTTTTCAAGAGGACATTTTCTATGAAAAGTTTTTGAGAATATAAAAAGGAACTTTAGTGATTAGGTAGTTAAAATATTTTGTTTTGTATAATTACAATTTTTTTTAATATTTTTTTTTTTTTTTTTGACATCTTTCTGTAGATTTGGAAACTGTATGTAATATGTATACATATAAAGTTTTATTAAAAGTTTGTATAGTGTTTTCTGTTTCTTTTATATTCAATATAGTTTTAGTTAGGATTGAGAAATTATTTAAGGATGCGTAAATGATTATCAGAGTTAATTTTTAAATAGTTAACATGGTTTTACTATATAAGACGTCAGTTAAATTGCATTTTTATAGACTTTGGATAGTATTGAAGTTTAATTCAAATTGATATAAGGAGAAAGCATTATTTCAGAGTTAATATAGTTATATATATATTTTATTTCATTTTTTTATATTTTTTATTTTTATTTTTTGTAGTTTGTGTATATATATAATTAAGGTGAGAATATGGGATTAAAGGTAGTTGGAGGCTATACATTTATCTTCATAGGTTGAAATGATAACTTTATCGTCTGTGTATTCTGTGACTAAGTATATAATATTTAGATATATTGGTTGGTTAGAAGAATATATGTTTTAGTGTAATGAATAATGAATTTTATAATAATTTTTGTTGAACTTGATTGATTAATATAAGCCGTGCCATGAAGTAAACAATAAGGGCAGTGGCTTAAATAATATTATATATTTATATTAGGTATCGTATATTGTTAAACACCGTTAGAGATGTAAATTATTTACATTATACGACGCACTACAAAATTATGTGTATAATACAATATATAACATGAATGGATCTAGGGATTTTAGTGTCCCCGCCTCCTTAAACTTATGTATTTTTCTGATATATTCTATAATCCATGAATCTTGATAATACAGTAACTATTATTACTGTACCTACCATAATAACCTGACCATAATTTATAATGAATGATATTATACTTATTTATTAATCAAATGATACAATTACGACTATAAATCGTGTATAAAATTACATTTGAAATTGAGAATAAAATATTTTTATTTACTTAATAACAAAATGTGTACCTTCTCTCTTAAATTGTTATTATGAAACCATGCCTGATCTGACAATAATCGTATAAATCTATATTACTATAACTAGTAAAGTGGAATTGTCGTGTTGGTTATAAATTATAATAATAAGCATAAATTCAATCAATTTATGTAGAATTTTGAAAAACCTTCACTTCACCACAGTACTCCACTTTCATGATGTAATAGCAAATATATAATATAATTTAAATATAAAAATATGTATATGAACTATAATTTAGTCATGGTTGAAATATACAGGTTATTGCATATCGACAAAAATTGTTATCATCAGATACAAAATGGCTAAGGGATACAATACTTCTTATTATGAAAAATACGCTGGCATAAAAATTAGCCGGCATATATACTTGATTATTATTGGCTCCCTTTACGCTGCCATTTTTACTTTTATCATCAAATATTTGATAGAGAAGGGGTATATATGCAATAACTTTGTTTATTTTAACTATGAATTTAGAATAGTATGGCTAATACCATGTAAAATCTAAATCCTGTTATCTTATCGAAGTATGTGATTTTCACTTTGCTCCAGTAGTGTATTAAAAATATAAAGAATTCTATCCCCTCCCTCCCCCGGGTCCTGAGATAAGTAGATTCAATTTTATAAATTTTATATGAAACACACTTTTGTCAAACCATTTTTATATTATAAATTGACTTGGAAATCATATTAAATTTGTATAATACCTACATTTATCATATAGACGAGTACATGCGTACAAAAATAAATTATAATCATATAATAATATTGATAATGTTCAAGTCAATTGTATTTAAGCTTATCATTACTTCATTATAATAGAACTGGAACTGCATTATGGTGATTTTAAATCGACTCGCCAAATCGGTCCAGTCTATTCTGATAGAACTGTCTATATTCAAAATGTGTATCAAATATTGAGTTTGTTTAACATAAGCACATTATTGTATAAATATTAGGTAGGTAGTGAAAAACGAAATATATTTTATATAATGTACCTATATATATGGTCTATTAACACAAGATGTCTAAACGCTCCTTTGTGGTAAACAATTTTGAAAATTTAATTTTTAGTATTGCAGTTATTGGGCGATTGAATAGCAAATATTATATCCAATATTTATGTTCCTAAATTGACTATATTGACTACTTCTTAAAATAAAAAATGTAAATAATTGCATTTATATAATATTATTTTATTGATTTCCCAGGTTGTTATTATTGTTATTATTATAAGCAAAAATTCAAACAAATAAACTAACTTGAAAAATCAATTATTTTTTTTTTTACGCATGTATTCTGCGTATTAAGTTTACTTAGTAATTTTTATGATAAAAAAATATATTGTTGCAGTGCTTTTCATTGTTTACAGATACGTTTCATTATTGTGTCTATTTTAATCATGATAATAGTTTTCAAGCTTTCCAACATGTAATAATAATTAATAGTCATAATTTGATTTTTTATTTCAATAAAACATTATTGATGTCAAAAATAAAGTTCGTTAACAGATAAGATTCATTCAGAGATAATATAACCACTATATAAACTGTCTGAATATAGTATCGTTATACATATTAGTAGGAACCAAAAATTACAATTAATATTTTGTACGTCTGTTTTTGTACATATTAGGTTAAATCTAGATCCCATAATTCATAAAATATAGATTTAGGTAAATTAACATTAGTACACATCAGGGCTTGCCTCTAAATATTCCAACATTCACCTGGTTTTGTCATTGATACTTATAAATACATATACATATACATAAACATTTTCTCATTGTGTTTAATTTTGGTATAGTAAAACATGATCATTTTGAACTGGATACTTATGCATATCGTTAAAAATATTATTTTAGTAACATGTGTGTGTAATATAGATTGTTAAGTAATAGTTAACTGATTAAAAAAAAAGTCACCACTTATCAGATGATGCTATCATCTTCTCTTTAACTCATATTTGATGTCATAATAAAATTCCTTTCATTATATTATTCTTAAATATTGTCAGTCTTGTGTTTAATTTAATTGAAGAAAACTTGTATTTGTTTTCTGGTGCTTTCAATTTTCAAATAGATAATTGGTCAATTACAATTAAAAACACCTAGGTAGGTACATTCCATTGTTCATGATGCGATATATATATTTGGAGCTAGGTAAATTGAGTCCAAAATACCATTTCTGTGGTAAACTGAGTCCCAGGTCTGAAAAGGGTATAGGTAAACTGAGTCTCGAATTAGCCTACCTCTTTGCTACGTATTTTTATATATTTAACTATTTGAATATCTTTAAGTATAATCAATGAATTTATAAATGTTGGAATGATAAACATTCTAATTAGAGTTGAATGAAATAATTCGCAAACATTTCTTGTTCTATTTGTTATTGCCTGAAACTCAGCCCAAACATTAGGAGGAAATAAACAAGAAATTTCGATTGAATAAAAATGTGAAGTCCATGTATTGCCGTAACTTATAAATCATTTTTTCGAAAAATATAATTACTCGGGACTCAATTTACCTAGCACGTTAAAGTTTTCCGGATTTAATTTGCCTAGCCCCAATATCCACCCAATTATTTGAGATTCAGTTTACCAATCCCGATATATTTTGTTCGAGAATAGAAATTGAAACGCTATATTATTACTAGGTAGGTATATCTGAATTATTTGCCAATTCTCACTTAATATTCACTAATCGAGTCCTCTTCACTTGATTAACGAAGTGAGTAGAATACAGTGGACTTTTCAGTGTGTTTGATATGCGACCCTAAATATTTAATACCATTTTTGATATTATAATATAATTGTATTATAATATGATATGAATGCAAGGAAAAATGGCCGTGACAATGGTTGTGTTATTGTAATAACGTGTTACAATTATTATTATTTTGATTATAATTGTATTGTTTGTGCGCAAAAGGGTCGTTTCGCGTGTCTATATCATACAATGGTTTGGCTAGTGTTACAGGACACAGATGATGAGCGGTGGCGGTGGAAATAATTATATTGAAATCGTCACATGCACAACAGCAATTACGTTCTCTGCAATAAATAACGTAATTAATGTTGACGAGTTTGTGTGTTCGCATCTCCCCCACGGTGGTCGTCAAGAGAATCTTATTGTATTATAAATGGGGTTATTGATTTCCGTTGTATTTTTAATCTCACCGTGTACCTATGTATACACGTGTAAACAAGCCCCTCAAATGCGTGTGCGATATGTTTTTAAAGGTGTACATGGCGATGATACTTTTTTCCCGTCGAACACTAAATCGTTTTTCTCGTCTCGTTTTTATCGCGATACACCTGCATATTAAATATTCACTGCTCCCTTGGCTTATATATTATTTACAAACAATTTTATAGCTCCCGAATAGTAATGGACGTGAAGTTTGTGGAGTAAGAAAAAAAAATTTAGGGCACTTGGGAGCAATAAAAATATCGAAAAACATAGTAGTATATAAACGTATATACATAGTCGGGAAGGGTGGTTACGTGCGGAAAGTGCCATGTTATTGCAGTAAAGTCTTCACGATGTCTATAAGTAGTAACTACTTGTAGATAAAAAAAAAAAAATAGCTATTGCATGTATACTGCAATATCAATTAATGACTTTTTTAATGCCGTTATTTCTCGTTACATAAAGTGAATTTTTAAAATTCCACGAAGCGATAAATGTTTTAGTCTTAAACGTTTAATAAGTTAGTGGAGTTTTTTTTTAACTCAGGTAAAAATATACATGATATACAAGGTAACTCTTTATAATATCAGCATGAATGCACTATAAGAAATATTTGTATATTTTAAAATTAATTATAATTTTATAGCTATACTATAATAATATTAATTAAAAGTTAAATAGTATTTAATTTTGATTTTCTAACGACAACCAACAATAAAATCGGGTAAGTCACTCATTGAAAATCATTATAGTAGAGTGGGTTGAATTCTAATTCTTTGATAGATGACTATTTATATGAAAAACGATTCTGTATAAAGATCACCTGTCATCTTATATATATATAGAGAAATATATATCTAAGAATATTTTTTTTGTATATTTATTTAAATTTCACTAGATATTTATTTTAATATTAGTACCTAATGGTATTAGGTTTTAGGCTAACATTTTAAGTTTAACTAATGTTTTCCAAACACAATTTGCATTTATATAATAATAATTCAAATAAATTACCAACTGTTTACTAGCTGAAATTAACTTTTAAGTCAAAATCGACTTATCGTAATCCGTAGAACAGTGTTTATAGGTTAGTAGTATAAATATATAGCTTAAAATAAATCTACACATTTTGAAGATGTCAGTATTGTTTAATAATAATAACCGTAGTGGTAAAGATATTTCAAAATTTCACTAAATGTGGTAAAAGTTAATTTGTTATACTTTTTTTTTTTTTTTTAATGCACATTGTAACTTATTACTGGGCATGAAATAGGTAGTAAATAATAAAAATGGTTAAGACTAATAAAGAAGTTATTATTGGTAAATAAATATTTTCAATATCCACCCCCCCCCCTAATTAAAAAAAAAAATAATTTGTATATATAGGTACGGTTGAACTTATAATATAGTATTATAGAAATTAAAATAATTATTATTGTATAATTATATATATTCAAAACATAATTAGTATCAGCTACTTAAATTATACATATCATAGCCATATAACTACAAATCCATAATATAATTTATATTGAGTAATAATTTTAATTTTATAAATATATACTACACTATAACATTTTATTATCAAATGAACTATTAACACCTATAAACACAATTGGAAACCGAAACACATTAATTAATTTACAAATTGATTCTGCTTAATTATAGAATAGAAAATTTAACATAAATGTTTTCATTACATATAATAAAGTATCAATAAATTTTTTATTTTAGTATTTTTCGAAAATGAAGAAGAATTACCGTATTTTACATTTATAATAAATATCTAAAAATTGAATTATTACCTAATTAATTATATCTATTAATATTATAATTTATTGTAGTATGAGTCTATTTTTTGAGAAGTGTGATATTTACAACTGTTTTAATAAGGCTTAAATAATTCATTAGTAAAAAATAAAAAATAAAAATAAGCAAAACTATATGAATTCCAAATTATTTGCGTTGTAACTTAAATAAACAGTATATTTTGAATATATAGTACTAATATTGTTAGGTACGTTAATATGATCAAATACATTCTAGGAATCCATTCACTATTTTAATATCTAATGTGAAATATGTATGCATGGTTTATAATGTTGATACAGTATATTAGTATATACAAGTAGAAGTAGTGTTATTATTATTACTCGTCAATATAATATTTTTGTAATGTCAGTACATTAATTTAATGAGTTCACAAATATATAAAAAATACTATTATGAATAAACAATTGTAATAATAATAATAATTTTTAGTAATTTTTTTATTAGATAAAAAAACACAAATTATTACTTACATTTTTATAGCAAATTTAACTTACTTGCATTTATTTTTTATTGGTTCTAACTCTGCAGCCTAGACCTAAATGCAATACAAGCTGAATGCTTACGTAATAAATTGTATTTTTTGAAACAATATGTATATATACCATTGCATTTTTATGTTTAATAGTTTATACAATAAATGTATATATAATATAATAATAATATTATTATTTTTACCTGTATAGAGCTTTTGAAAAATTACTTACTCTGTTATTCATGGATATATATATTCATAATTGTTAATAATGTAAAAATAAAATTATGTTTACGTTCAATTGGTATGATAATCGATAAAACACTAAGGTATTTTGTTTGGTCAGGCTAGATTAATTCATTTTATCGAATAAAAAATTCTGTAGGTATAATATTATAAGCACGTCGAGCTTGGTCTTGGATTACAAAGAGGATTAAAGCAAAAAAAAAAAAAAAAAAAAAACAAAACAACAATAATAATAGATATAATCTTGCAAATATTATTATTAAGTTTTAATCGAAAATCCATCCTTTGTTTATTTTTAATTAAATATCTAATAAGTATTTTGGCGGTTACGGTGTGTTTGTTATCAACAGTCGTCGGTCGTTAAAACGTGTTTGGTAAATTTAATAGGGTGTGTACTGAACAGTGTGCACTATAATTTGACTACGTCTACATCTCAACATTGCCATTACCCTAACGGTTTAACTAAATATTAAACAGTAGTATATACACGTGTTCTTCTAAAGATTGTAACTATATAATATTTCAACGTTAGCAATACTCGTGATTTAATAATCGTAGGTTTATAAAATGAATGTACAAATATTTTTAAAATTGTATCGAATAGTTAATTAAAATAGTAACATAAATAAAATTATTACGTTATTTTAATTTTTAATATTAATAATATGTCAAGTTATACATATCAGTGTAATGATTGTAAATATTATTATTATTATAAAATCGTATGAAAATGAGCAAGTTTGCGCATTTCATTATTTTATACAATGTTATAGTTCGATTTTTATCTCAACAGCTGGGATTTTTACTTTTCTATAGCCATTGAGTCAATATTTATATGGTATTCTAAAATAAATTATAATCTAATAATTTCCTATTATAGTAAAACATGTTTATATAACCAATACTATTGTTTTAGATAGTTTTATTATTTATAAATTATAATTAATACTCTAAGATCGTAGTTAACTGTAAGAAATATAAATATTAGGTACCTGTACTTATGAAATTTTTAAAGATTAAATATTTACTTTAATACGAGATAAAAATGATCCTTACCACTTAAATATATATACCTAAAATATTATAAAACAGATTTAAATAAATTTGTAAGTTTTTATTTTAATATTTAATACTTAAAATAAGTATCATACTAATCATAATTTTTATCGAGACAACCAAGCTTTTAATTCATGTAATTTAGTTATATTAATAAGTGATTACTAGTTATCTATTATTTTTTATTCAGTGTAGTTTTCAGTTATATTAGTTATACATAACTGAGTTGTTTATTTAAATTATTATTTAAGTTTATTAGCTACCCAGACACGGGGAATTCCCCTACCTATAAAAGTTTTTTTTAGAATCACGTGGTTCAAATATGTTCTTTAATCGTGCTACTTACTTAAATATTTGTATCAACACGATCATCATATGTTTTGTACGATCAACGTCAAAGTAACCTCGGTTTGTACAATCAAACTACAGATTTCGTGATAAATTAATTAGGTGTTTAATAGTTTAAAGAAAACCACAATTTATTTTCTACTTTTGTGTTATACTGAAGGTATAGGATAACTGTATATTATGCTGGATTTATATAAAAACAATGTAGGCATATACTTTTTAAAGTTTTGTTGAAATTTCAATGGCGTAGGAGAGGGGATGGAGTTCAAAATCGATATCTAGATTATGACAGTATTGTTTTGACTATATAATTTAAAACTTTATTTCTTGTGTATTAATTATACACTAAACATGATGAGGTTCTATAATTATATTTGTACCTATATATATATAACATGTGTATAACCTGTATATACTGTATATAACCTGTGTATAATAATTCAAAATAATTATATTGAAAAATAATGGTAGCGTATAATATGGTGGTATATATACGAAAATATACGTTTCACAGTGAATAAGTAAGATCATGTAGTATAAAAACTCACCATAAATATATTTACAACGATATTCGTTTAATATTTTGTTTGCAATATAAATTGTAATATTATCAGATATATACCATTTATGAAAAATATAATATAAGTCAAGTCTGTAGAAGGTATTGAATGTGTGAGAAAAAAGAAAAGTAAATATTTCTGCATTATAAGATTAGGTGTAGTACATAACGTATTATGTACGGCGTGTCTTATAGACTTTTTAAACAGAGAGCGTTGCAAACTTTTTAAGTTCACCAAGATAGTGGGGACATTTTCGCGTTAAAAAACGATCAACCTGTTTAATAATAACGCACGTGTGAAAATATCACAACCAACAATATTATAATAATCTAGGGTAGTGTTAAAACTATATAGTTACTTTTGTTTGTTCATATGTTTTTTTTATCTCGTCAAAACAATATTAAAAAAAAAAAAAAATGTACGGAAGACATGGGATTTACCGAACGAAAGTGTTCATTTTTTGGGATCACTGGCGGAAATTGATAAAAATATATTTCAAACAACGAAATTCCAACTCTTGCAGTTGTGAACGATGGTGGTGACCATTCCTGTCCTATGAAAAGGCTTTAACATGAGTGTCAACTTAATCCAATGAACTTTTACCCGTTATTATGGCGACCAGTATACATACATATGTATATATATATATATATATATATATTCACAAAAGGTGTATGTTGTACTTATTGCGATGCTGTATTCAGAAAGAAGGCTAATCCGATATGAAATTTGTTATTATCTAACCCATTTGTAGGTATAATTTAATAACAATCGTTGAAATGATATCATTCTCACTCTAGACGTGGTTAAACGAAAACATAATATATACGACGTGCGTGTATCATCACGTGCATTGTTTAACAGAGAATAATCGAATGTTGACAAATACGTTATCCGATTTCGTGGGTTCAAATTACAGAGTATATATAATAATATTTACTTGGCTGAGTGATACAAACGAGTACGAGTTTTAAAAATGTTTTTAGTCACCTTTCACGCTTCGTGGAGGTTACACATGGCTGCGTATTAATTTTCTTTGAGTATGTATGACGTATGTATTATAACTATTATATTATATTGAAAGCCTTATTTTATATAAATCATTATCAACAAAAAATTTCTATAAAATGTAGATCGTATAAAATTTGTAAGCCATTGTCCAAATTTCAAGCGGGCAGTAAGAAAAGTTTATATTTTAGAATGTTGATGTTTAGTTCTAAATTTATAATTTTTTTTTGCCAAGTCATTTTTATATAATTGTAGGTATGTATGTTTGTCAATATATTGTCAAATATATACATTATTAGTTTATTTATTGAAAATAAAATGTATACGTAGACTTAGTTTTCTGCATTAAAAAATATTAACAATGTTTAAATGTTTAAATATTAATTCTTAATTTTTTTATTTCTTGGTGCAAAGTAGTGCTTTTATTAGGTTTGTCGTTTTGAAACTTAGAAGTGTAATATATTTATATGCCATTTTACTTTTAAGATAGTAATATTTTAATTATATTTATGAGGACAAATTTGTATTTTTTAAAAAAACAATATAAATAACTTATATTTTCTAAAATACTGACTAATATCAATGAAGTTAAAAAAAATATCTCTAAAATTTGGTCGGAGGTAAATATAATACATATTTACGTTAACATGTAACGAGTGTTTAGTGTTCGTAAATTCAAATTATTATCAAATTCAAATAGTCCACTGAAAACATTTATGACGGTAGTTTAACTGTAACGATCTCAACATTTACATTTCTTATCTTTGTTTTTCACACGCTTAGCAGAGCAAAACGATGTCTCGTGTAAGTACATAGTAGTTAACTTTATGTTAACGTTTATGCTGATTAAACTATTTTTAAATAAAAAAAAAAAAAAATATATTGATGGTGAATATAATATTTTTATAAATGTTTTTAAACGATACACCACAATTCTTATAATTTTTAAGTTTAAAAATAAACAAAAATTAAGGTGGTCTTTTTATAGTGTTTAAAAGTAAAAGTATTTAGCTTATCAGATTTTATTTAAATTATATGATAAGGTTAACTAATATTTTTCTAAAACTTGATTTTAAGATGTTATTATGAGTAAAAATAAAATTATAAATTGTATTTTAGGAGAACCTATTGTTACTATTAAAAGATTTAATAGAATTAAATTTTGAATAAATTATTTAAACATAGTATGTATTACATTTAAAAGAAAATATGAATTTTGTCTTAATACATAACATTAAACTATCTATAAACTATCTATCTCTAGGTATCTATCATAGATTACTGGAGTGTCTATATTACATTATTACCTATATAATGTATACATAATATGTTACTATAGTTAGTAAATCCAATGGTACTTAACTCATATTTTTTTTTTTATTATAAATATGACATCAATGTATATGAAAATTGAAAACATACATTTTAAATAAATATTTAGTACTATGATATTAATAGATGTATATATAATATATATATATTAAATTAGCCTATTTACTTTGTAAATATAAAAACTTTAAAACAATCTTATCTTCTTTTACTTGGTCCTGGTAAAAAATTAACTGTTAGCAATCATAAATGATTGAAATTTAGAGATGTTGCCGACAACCGTTTATCTATTTTACACATTCACGGGGTTCCAAATAGATAACTTCCGGAGTGTAAATACAGTTTATGGTGGAATAAGGTTTAGTAAGATAATGTGCAATATTGACTATAATAATATCTTTGATAACGTTTCTACGTGGTGTTGAACGGATATTCCCATTTGGTACACGAATCCCACCGTGATAGTCCATTATCTATTTGTACGTAAATTCGGTTGTGTTTATAATATTAAAACTTAAATGGATTTTAATGTAATACTGTAATGGTGAATAATAGTGTACTTTTATTTTATTTAATCAAAGCATTAGGGTTGTCTCATTCTTATTATGATTTATTTATATAATGTAAAATGTATATTATTTCTTATAAATTTTGAACTGTAAACAAATTTAACATAATATTAATAGGTACCTAAGTAAATTTGTAAATTAATATTTCTCCTTTAGCTAATATTATATTATAATATGTCTTTTAAAATAGATTTTTTTTTCTTTAAAAAATTTAAGTCAATTAGAATGGTAACATATAATAATTAATATTTTAGATTTTAGAATATTCACTTAATCCTTCAGTATTAGTCTAATAATAATGATGCTGAATTTATAATACTGGGTGACAATTTATAATAATTTTTATAATGTCTACTGCCACTAAAAACTTTACCGATTGGTTTAGTAAATTATATTCTACTTAAGATTCTAATTTAATTTTTTAATTTATTCAATTTTAGATTCTGAGCGGAGCGATGAATGTATTGATTTTACAATGTTGTGTGTTTTTTTTTTTTTTGTGTCTGTGTACACGAGAAAGTGTCGAAATAATGCTTCAATT